>AZIM01000514.1:207595-225702 GCA_000516915.1 Ophiophagus hannah | reverse complement strand
CCCAGTTTGGGGGGGGGGGGATGCTTCGGTATCCTTGTCATGCACAGCAATGCATTTAATTGTGTTTTCTGCTATGGGTCGCAAGCTACATTCAACTGTGTTTGCCCTTAAAATTAAGCAGCACCAAGCTGCTGCCTTTTCTTTGTTTTTTTTATTTTTTTAAAAAAAGAAAACACCAAGGGCTTAATCTCTGACCTATTGTCCCCAGTCATGTTCCAGAGAGGAGAAGGTTTTGCTGGCTAGGCTCCTGAAGGATAATTGGGTAAAAAGTTTGCTACAGCCCTTTCAGCATCATCAATGATAGATCTTCTGCCAAAAACCCATGCATGCAGCCTTCTATTTATACGGCTACACATCAGAGGAGGACATTTTGTCACAACCCATTTATCGCTGTAGCTTGCTTCTGACATCTGCCAGTGACAAGTGCACAAGCTAATCGAAAGAACCCATTGATTTGGAGGCACCTGGCAAGTTTTCCTTCTCTAATTATTAGCTTGCTGTCCTGCCAGCTATCAAGCCCCGCAGATCTAACAGGGTTATCCAAGGTCCTACTGGGCTTGTGTGAATTATTTATTTATTCTCTCCTCCCCTGGCCAACAGGAGCAAACTGAGTTTAACCCAGGCAGGGAACATCAACAAGTCATAGTGACAGCTGATACACCATGGCAATGAGCATGCATAGGGGCACATCAGCTTTCTTCCACTCACTATGGATTGAGGTATTTATTAATCAAATTTATATAGCCATCCATCTCATGCATATGACTCTGGGCAGCTGACAAATAATTAAAACAAATACTGTATAAACAACAAAACAATGTTACAATAATGTAAAAAAAAAACCAAGGCAAAAACAATATAAAAACTGTAATAAAAGACCTAAAAAACTCACAAGGTACTCCCATCCATCAAAACAATCAGTACAGCCACTGCACATTTTTCCTGAAGTCTAGGGCACGAGGGGAAAAATAAAAGGACAAAATGAAAAATGTTATTGAGGCTCCTTATTTTGAACTTGGAGAAGTTGAGAATTACCATGTTCGATGTTGGCAAGCAGATCAAAGGGAGAAAAGGAAAGGAAAGGGGCTGAGGTGGTTCCAGAAAATTCAAAGAAGGAGCCTTGGGCAGCAATAAAACAAAATAAAAATCTAAGCAAAGGGCTCCAGAGAAATAATCTTATTTTATAGTAACAAAAACAACTCAGTGTCTTCCAAGATATTGTCTTTAGGGTGACACAGACATCTTGTTTTAACTATTAAAAAGGTTGGTCTTGTTTTACCTTAATAAAAAAGTTTATAAGTTGAACAATTCTAGAACTTGGCATACCACGGTCAGACTCTTGCTAATCTTCCAACAACATTAATAACAAAGCTCAAGCTTAAGTATTTTGGACACATGATGCAAAGGCAGAGATCACTGGAAAAGATCCTGATGCCTGGAAAAATCAAAGGCAATCAAAAAAGAGGCCAGCAGAAAACAAGGTGGTAGGAAACAAAAAGAGTCTTACAAGAAGGAACTACTAACAATCCTCTTAAAATCTTATTCATTGACTCACAGACTTGGAAGTGTCCAAACAATAATAATTCACCCTGTTCTGGCCAATTACAGTATTTATGTGCACTGTAAATATACAACAACGATAAGAGAATCTTTTGGTCCTGCAGGTGTTGTTGAGCTATAATTGCCAGCATCCTTTTTTTTAACCTTTGAACGTACAGCTGAAGACTTCTGGGAACTGTGGCTCATTTAACATCTGGAGGACTACAAGTCTCCCACCCTGTTGTGCTCATTTCACAATTTCATTGGGCAGAGATTCCAGTGGTCATGCCTAAAAGTATGGATTTCTCTCCATTGGAGACATTTTTAGATTTTAATTATAAATATTGTTTTACCAAAGCACTAAGCAACAGATAGACACTGAGGAAAGGGGGAGAAAGGAAGAAGAAGAAGCACACAATTAAACTGGCAACTTTTGGCAACTTTCCTCTGCTTGACTGTTTCTATACCAACTGGTTGCAATAAGAGCTTCCTACCAAACAACTTAGTGTTTGTACTTGCTTCTTCCAAATCCCCATCTTTTTGATGTTGCAGCTAATAGATTTTATGCCTGCGGGAGCTATCATATTATTGATTTTGGGGAGTCCTTGTCAATCAAAGGAAGGCAAAATATGCTTCAGTTAAATAAACACACACGTAAGTGCTACATTCTAAATGCTATGAGAAGTAAATCATTAATTAGAAATTGCCTCACGTTGTGAAAATGTAGGTTTATTTCCAGAATGTTCACAGCTGTATTTACAGAATATATTTTACAATCTCCAATGTATTCTCACTATCCGGCAATTCGCAGTGATCTCTAGAACTTGTATTGCAATGTGGAAGAAGTTCTATTTAAGATAAATGGATGTAGAAAAGACTGAACCCTGACTGACATTTTGTAAAGAAATTGTAGCAGAAGAGGAATATGAGGACACAAGAATATGTCTGGATACTCCTTCCCTGTCCAGGTGCATCTATAACTATTGTTGGGGGTCTCCAAACTTGACAACTTTAAGAGCTGCGGACTTCAATTTCCAGAATTCCTCAGTTATGGGAGTTGAAGTCCATAAGTCTTAAAATTGTCATGTTTGGAGACCTGTGATTTATTGGAACTGTAATACATATTGGCTGAGAATTACAATTTACCTGAGGGGAGACAGGGTTGAAGAAGTCTGATCTGGATATTCCTACCCACCAAGAAATGCACAAATTCCTGTGCATGAAGTAAGACAATTGTTCGGCCTTGTGTAGGATTATTGAAACTGGGACACTCAGAGCCTCAACCCTTATCCTACACATAAGCCTTTACACAGATTCTTCATTGCCAAACCCATAATCACTAATGCACCAATATCCATCCTATGACATCCCAGCATCTTCAAGCTAAGTCACCTGTGAGATCAGTAGAGCGGGCACATTTCTGGCTTTGTTGATTATACAATGTCACCTTATGAGACCCAGGAGATGAGCCTTTTCGGTAAGTCTACCCTCTGCCATGACATCCTTCTTGAGATCTATGTTGCCCCCAACTTAATAACTATTAAAAAGTTGGATGTTGTTGCTTGATTTAAACTTTCTGTTGGCGGGTGGGCTGGCTGTTGGTCTAATTAAATTTATTTCTCTCTCTTTCTTTAAGCCATCAGAATTGTTAAAGTCAAATAGCCTCTAAATGAGTTAAATAAACAAAATTTGTGAAATGTTGGTAGCTGTGCCTTTAGTAGCATCCATATCTGATGCAATTAGCAGGTGAGCAGTCTTCTTCCCTGCTGTGAAAAGCTTCACGTACAGATTTTGCATATCCCTGCTGTTAAAAATCAACTATCCATATACACCAGCCTTATTTCACACATCTGTCTGCAGACTGATTCCCATCACAGAATTCACTTGCTTTCTACACAAATGGTTGCATGAATAATTCTAAGTTCTGTGCCTAATGAAAAGTAACAGCCTGGGTGAGAAAAAAAGACAAGAGTTGAGGATTATCTGACCACTGATTTATCACATGACCGTTCACTTAATTTCCACACTAAAACTAAATTCATCCACACCAAAGAGCACAGTACCAAACTTGTCTCCCTCTTTATATTTTTATTCTATTTTTTTATATTAAGAAATTGCACATGATTTCTTCCCCCATCTCTACAATGCTTAATAACAATATTCAATAAAGCTGTTGTCTGATTGTGGTATGAAGTATGAATCCGGCTCTTGTAGTTTGTAAAGTGTTTTGATTTGCACCAGATCTCTGAATGGTAGGTACATCAGAGGCTACATTTTGAAAATAATTAGGTGAGGCCAGGAAAAATAATTTAGATTGAACTGAATTTGCATTCAAATGCAGTTAATATTAAAATAATCAAATATAGAGGACATAATTATAACAAGCAGATTCAATATTTTTCTCTTCTGACAAATTAAAATTTGGTGGAGACTTTTGGAGGTGTTCAGTTAGGGAAATAGAGACCAAGGGCCCTATAGCAGAGATCCCCAAACTCTTCAATTCATCAATTCCTTCTTGAGGTTTCAGACTGTTCATCAACCCCCAAGCGTTTATTACATGAAAATAATTAAATGAATATTATTTAGCTACTTCTAATAATAATAACATTGACCCACTTGGTGTGTCCCATCTACTCATGGGAGTCAATACTGACCACTTTGGAGAACTCTGTCCGAGAACCTTAAGTTATACAAGTCTGGGTTATATCTTAGTGAGACACCTGAAATTAGCCTCTGACTTGTTCTAGTCAGTTTCTCAGTGAACTTTGTAACTGACTGGGATTGTGCACTTGTATCTTCCCTAGCTTTGCTCAAGCATTTCACCACTATATCATAGTAAAGTCTGCCTGGGTTAGCCCCGTGATAGTGAACAGAAAGTGCAGGTAGTCCTCAACTTACAACAGTTCATTTAGTGCCCATTCAAAATTACAACAGCACTGAAAAAAGTGCCTTATGACCATTTTTGACACTTATGATCATTGCAGCATCCCCATGATCACAAGAGCAAAATTCAGATGCTTGGCAACTGACTCATATTTATGACAGTTGCACTGTCCTGGGGTCAAGTGATTACCATTTGCGAACTTCTGACAAGCAAAGTCAATGCGGAAGTCAGATTCACTTAACAATTGTGTTACTAACTTAACAACTGCAGTAACTCACTTAACTGTGGCAAGAATGGTCGTAAAATGAGGCAATATTCACTTAACAATGATCCCACTTAACAACAGAAATTTTGGGCTCAATTGTGGTCGTAATTAGAGGACTACCTGTAGAATTACTCTATGTATCTCCCACACAACACAGCAAAATTGTCCAAGCAAATTTCCACTTAGCTATATTGAAAGGTTGCCTCTCTCAGCTATTTCTGAAAAGTACTGATTTTCAGATTTAACTATCCCCCCCACACACACCCCGATACGCCTTACCATTTCCATATTTTGCAAACACTTTACTGAAGGGTAAAGTGATTAATTAAAATTTTATTGGGAACATTACAATTCACTTCTCTAGATCAGAAAAGGACACGGACTTTTTTCCTCCCCAGCTTGTGCATTCAGCAATTTTCTTCCCTCACACCCAGGAGGATCTATTTTTAAATTTGCCTACATGTATTCCACATCTCTTTTTGATCTAAACTACAGTCTCTGGCAAACTAGAGAGAAAGGAAGGGAGGAGTGGGTAATATGACTTTCCACCCCACTCTCTATCGTCACTGCACAGAACACCTAGTACTGCCAAACTTTTCCATTTTGCTTTAAGGTTCTCTCTAGATCTGGACACGAGAGGTACCAATAAAGGGATGTATGTGCCTGATGCATCTGCCTTCCTGTTTCAGAGAAATACACACTCTCCACACAGATCCAAAAAATAAACCATTCAGTTGTTTCTCCTCCACCACCACCCTCAACCCTTCAGCAAGAGCCAATGTGAAAAGACCTGCCTCTGGAAAAGACCTGATTGTTGGTGTTGGAAGTTAAAACCCACTCCCCTCCTAGAAAAATGAAATGTTTTAGGATATATTTTTGAAGTGTAGAATATTTCCCTTAAAAGAGAAGTAGAAACTCAGAGAGGCAGAAACTCAGCCCCCCCCACCTTTGCTAATGGGCCATTAAGGCCTGGGCCAGTCTATTCAACATAACAAAGATCTACCTCCTTCAGGCAGACCCATACTAGGAATCCTAAAGCCCTTTCATTACATCATCATCCAGCAAGGCTCAACCAAGCTTGGGACTCAGGATAGCCTACAGAATTGCCCCTGCATGGCCCCATGGGAGTCTGACAATCAATCAGAATACAAGCTCAAGTTCAAATCTCAACAGAGGGCATAAACTCCAGGGACTCTCAGCATCTCTTCCCTTTTTTTCACCCAAGAGCTCCCAGGCATGTGATCCTATCCACCATTAAACCATCTTTCCAAGTAGTCACCATGTTTCCAGTGTCTTTTTCCCCACTTGGAACTGAACCCAGAAGTATATTTCTTCCAACAATGGGTTAGCCCCCTCTGCTTTGATGCAACCCATTTAGAGAGCCCAAGGACAGGAAACCTTTAAAGCAGCAGCACCCTATAGGGGTTATTTGCAATCGTCGTGCAACATCAATGCTTCAGAAACAACCAATATCAAGCTGGGTCATATGGAAAACAACATATTGAGGAGGAGGCATAAAGGCAGGCAAGCAAAAATCAAAACAAGCCAGGATAGGGTGAACTGCACCATAAAGGGGACTGTTTAGGCTATAACAATTATAACAATTCAGAAGAAGTATGTGCATCCAAGACATTTTCAGATCAGAGGCAGTTTACAGCCCTTTTCCTCCCTAACAGCACAATAAGGAAGAAGGATCTGATTTCTGAATTCTTTTTTCTTTATTTGCCCCCATCCAGTGGTGGGATTTAAATTGTTTTACCATCGGTTCAGTGGGCATGACTTGGTGGGTGTACTTTGCCTAACGCCGGTGCGCAGCTTTCCCCATACCAGCTGAGACCTGCAGCACCAATCAGCTNNNAGGATAAAGAAGAGAAAAGCACAGGGGCAAATGGGAGGGCCCCACTTCTTTATCCTCTCAGCTGATTGTCAGGGATTTTTTTCCTCCTCTCCGCTGATCCTCGGCTTTTTTTTAACTACTGGTTCAGCCGAACCAGTCCTAACCGGTAGCATACGACCATTGCCCCCATCCCTCACCCAGAAGACATTCTGTCCCTCAAACCCTAAAGGGAATCCCAAATCAAGACTGGGATGACAAGTTACTGGGATGTTTCTCACCGTGGGAATCTTGTCCTAAGCCCAAACCAAGATAATGGGAATTGAGGCTGAAGCAGAACTTATCTTTGTTCAGTCCACTCAAATGCTCAACAATTCATAATTGGAGGCTATTGGTTACTACAACTATTTTCTACTGTCTTATTCTATACATTAAACCAAGGGGTGGCCTTTGTCCTAAAATATATCTTTCTGAAATAATACACTATTTCATTTATCTAATGGGCAAAATTGCCAATTTGTACCTATGACTCAGCTTTGTTTCCCACTGATGGAAAGAAATTTGAAATTTACCAGAACTTTTGGACAATGTCTTACCCATACCAGGGAAACTGGAAAATATGGGCAATATTCCTGGCTGCTCCCTTGACCTCCACCCACGACCCCTATGAGGAATAATCATTTGATCAGAGGCATTGGGATGAGCCTGCTATATGTAGCTCTGTTGTACTTTTATTTCAGAAACAGGAAACGCATGTGCCTGCCAATTTCTCTCTTGATGCTGGTCAAATTTCCTGTCATCTAACTTAATTTTGTTATAAAAACATCATTTTAATTTTTTTAAATAGAAGGTTGGCTTTTTGCAGAGCAAAGCGAGTTGGAGGGGCGGTGGAGAGGAGTCATGGAGACAGACATAATTTGGGGTAACAATAGAAACTCTGATCTAGAAATGGCCACTATTTTGCCTGCAGTCGCAACAAAAGTTGAAAATTTGTTCAGAGGAACTTTGGAATGAAATAAGATTTACCCTAAGAGGCTGTTTCCACTCTTAAATATGGAAGAAACTGCAATAAAGAAAGATCTTGTCTCTAAAAAAGAGAAAGAGCACAGAAAAACCTGAATACATAGGTAAGTAATTGAGTTGAGCCATTTCTAGTCTGCTGCTACTATTTTATTTTATTTTATGTTTTGGAGAATTTGGGGATAACCTCACATGATTTCATGGAGTGTTGTTACGAATAGCTAGCATGGGAAAATGAGAATTCTACAGTAAAATATCACAGTACAAAGCACTCTTGAATAAAGTTTACTGAAGTATAATTTGACATGAGCACTGTCCTATTAGTAATAATTTGGTAGGAACTATGCAAGAAATGCTTGGGTTCTGTTGTGTTACTACACATGTTATGAACTTGAGAAAGAAATGTCATATAAAATTCTGCTAACTTCATTAGCTGGGCGCTCTCATAGGTTGCCTAGACTCGTTCCACCATCTCTTGCTAGCCCTGGTCAGGAACATGCTGGCTTAAGAATGATGGAGTCCATAGTCCATAGAAAGCATAATGCAGGTACCTATTTGAGAAGGCTAAGATAATATTGCAAGTTTATTTACTTTTATCCCATCTTTATTAGTTTGATAAATAACTCAAGGTGGTGAACACACATAATACCCCTTCTTCCTCCTATTTTCCCCACAACCACTACCCTGTGAGTGAGTTGGGCTAAGAAAGTGGGACTGACCCAAAGTCACCCAGCCAGTTTTCCAGCTTAAGAAGAATTCTTAGAATTCATAACCGCCTGGCTTCTAATCTAGTGTTTTAATCACTCGACCAACTGGCTTTGATCCAGCCACCTCAGCTATCCTCATTCTCTGACACCAATTCTTGGGATTCTCTGATCCAAAGTTTTCCTCTCAATCTGATGTTTTATATCAAAAAGAACCAGGACTAAACTAGATAAATTTTGCACCTGATCTACACCCAATATCTGTCTTTGATATGCCATGTTGACACTTCTTTTGAGTTCTAGGAAACCGCACAGCACATTTCATACTCCAAGGAATACTTTCTTTACTGATCTCTTTTACAAGGAATCCTTCAATGGCTGCCAGAAACCCAATGCACAGGCGCTGGGTGTGTATGTGTTACATGTATGACAGCCAGGCCCCGCTTGGACCTCAATGGGCATCTACCCAAGAACACACTGAATATTTTTATCCTGACTATACTGTGCATTTCATTGTTGCTGTGGGTTCCATAGTAACGAAGTGGCTTTCCAATAGATTTCTACAAACCTTGGCACTTAATGACAAGTAACTGAGGGGAAAAAAGATAAGATTCTTTTCACTAAGTTTGTCAATTTTCAGGTGCCAGCATAACATCTCCCCATCAATTCCTTTTTTTAAAAAAAGGAAAACGTCCTCAGTTCTAACACAAAGCTATAAGAATCACCAATGGCTCTGTGTTTTCTAGCCCTCAAGTACAACATCTGGCATTTTTATTTTCAGTTCTGTTCAACATTCATGCTACCTATGTTTCATAACATTTGGCAAGTTTTCTAGGAAGATTTTTGGCATCCAGGCATGTGCCTGCTCTGGGAAACTTCTATTTATTTTTATCTTGTCTTCCAGTGTGGAGGCCTGGTGTTATAGAGATGCCAAGGTTGAGCTTCAGGAAAACAAGCTATGTTCACTCTGACAACCTAAGTTGGCTTCATAGTCCATTTTTTAGTAAGCTTTCAACATAATCACTGAAAACAGAGAGAGGTAGGATTTCATTGTGTATATTGGCCTCTCCCAGACTGCTGTTTCTCTTCCAGAGATATGAAGGCTCCCATATCCTTCAAAAAAGAGGGGAAGGATTAATTTTTCCCCATTTTTTCTGAACATTCGATTTAATCACTGTTCTTGAATTGTTCACATCTTTCCATAAATGTTTCTGTTTCTTTTCCCCAGATTCTTGTTTGGCTTTGTTTTTCCCGTCACTTTCTACACCATTTATTTTAGGGTAAGGTCTCCAGAACACTACCAGCAGGTGGTACCAAACCCCCCAAAAGATACCCACTGGGAATTCTGCAAGTTGTAATCCCATCACTTCTGAAGGAGTGCCAAATTGGGGAAATCAAGAGATGGCAAAACATGGAATCCCCTGAATTGATAGAAGACAGTACATACTTACTACGTAACTCAAAAGGTTCAGTGAAATTATCAAATATTGATCAGAATGTAATCAAGAGCACAGAATAGAGAATTGCATCTTCCCCAATCTTATTTCACAGAACAGTAAAAATATAAAAATATCAGATCATAAAACGGAATGTCATTTTACTTTAATGTAAACAGCTTCTTGATTTATAATAGAAGTCAGTGTACAAATATTTGCAATAAGAAAATAAATCAAACCCTAATGTTTTTTGTGTCTTGTTCATTTCTATTGACCAGAGAGATGTATACATATTTCCTCCCCATAAAGGTTGGAAACCTAAGTTGGATTCTTGTATTTTTGACACCTTAATTTTTCTTTCAGTAGTCAAATTAAAGCAACAAATGGGTATACCATGTCACTTGTCCAAACTTACTCTTCAATCATCTGCCAATTCAAGATTTGTGTTTTTTTTAATCAATCCAATATTGCAATCAGGATTCAAAATAACTTCCATTGTTATTTTTATGGCCAAATTGCCATAAACAGAAGGAAGTTAGCACAGATATGTGAATCTGTATCTATCTGCACCCTTCCTTTCTAAAAGTTGGGAAAACTTCTTGTACACATTTCAGAGTTTGACTCACCAACACATAAAGCCACTGCAACCACCATTTGGCAAAATCATGGAAGTTACTGTTTTGGTTTACCCAGAGAGGCAGGAGCATCCTGGGAAATTTAAATTAATTACTTTGCCCTCTGTTCTTATTATCTTGTTGTCAGTGCCAGGACACTAACAGTACCAACTTCTGTTGCTATTTGCCCATCATCCACTTCCTAGTCACCTTGCTGGGGAAAGTCTAGGGGGCATGGGTCACACAATCTGCCCCTCAAATTGTGACCCCAGTTCATTACATGATCTTTTGAACTAAAACAGTGGGGAAAAGAAGTTCTCTTCTTAACAGAAAGCACAGAATAGGGCAACTTGCCGCAGCCAATTCACTGTGGCCAACTCGCCGCAGGACAATTCAATAATTCAATTTACTTACTTAAAATAATTTTTAAAATATTTTAATGTTTGCTATTCAGATTTCATTTTGTCCCTCCTTTTGCATCATTTCTTTAATAATTCTATTTTGCCATTTCTTTGAAATTTGCGTGATTCTTCTTGCATAGCGAGTTGTCCCATGGTGAGTTGGCTGTAGTGAATTGGCTGTGGCGAACTGTCCTAGACCCTAGAAAGCATCAGCTTCGTTACTTAAGTGATTTCTAATGTGAACGATGACAGGCAACACATCAACCCATTGCAACCTTGGTCCCTGTAGCTCCAAATGTATATGTGCTTGCTGAGTCACTTGAGGTGAGGGAATGCTTATGGCAAAGTCTCCATTGCTTTGTTGTATTGTTCATGTTGCAGATCTAGACTGAAAATAAATTCTTGGTTTACAGTCTGGAGATTCTAAGGAAACTTTGGGCATGATTTTTTAAATAGGAGGGGCATTTGTAGATGCTAACAACAAAACCTGCAATCAATGTAACTTTTGGCAGTAAGACAATTTAGAAGTGTGTTTTGAAGTTCCTCAAGCACTGGGGCATGGGGAGAGCGAGCCAAGGGATGGGGTGTTTTCTAAAATCAACCAAGAGCATAAATCTTAGCTAGGCCTGACTTGTAAAACAGGTTGCAAATAAACCTTGACCAGGTGACCGTGTAAAGATTGGCTGCTTTTCCTGCTCTCCCAAAAAGGTACAGTGAAGGGAAGGATTATCATTCTAATAATTTTCTCTACCCTCCATCCTGTGCTGGGCCCTTGAGGCATACCATAGAGTCATTTCAAAGATATATAGAGGGAACCTGACACAATTCTGAGGATAGTGTAGCATCTGAGATGTGGCAGAAATAGTTGTCTTGGAAGCATTACTACATCAAATCCTCCCTGCTGGTGGAAGATTTACCTACCAAAGGTGATGCTTGCCTAGTCTTCATCTTTTTTGCAAGAGTTTTATGTGTGGGGAAGCCATGTGATACCACCATGGGGCGTCTCAAAGTGCTTCCATAATGCTAAACCCCATGCTGCTTTCTTTTAGTTGCGGGGGGGGGAACCTCCTTGACCTCTTAAGCATAGAGAACATAAAGGACCAGGTTTGAGATGTCAGGCAGAATCCACAAGTGAGAAAGGGAAATGATTCTTGCCAAGGCACCTTCAGGGAGCACTTGACAGGAAATTCACAGGAAGGGACTACCCAAGATCAGAGAAATCACCTGCCTTTTTAGGCTTTTTTCTTTTTTCTCCCCTTGATGTAATCCACATTTCTCCTGCAGCCAATGCTGCTTCCAAAACCCATCATTCTCTCCTTTAAAAAATGACTCCCTTTCCATCATGCTTCTTTTCAATGCTGTTTCAAAAGTTACATCTCTTTAAGAGCTGCACATGGAACTTGTCATCATCACACCTCAAAAGCAAATAAAAAATGCCACCAGGATAAGTTTCCATCATGCATCTGATTCTGAGAACACATGGGCCAGGAAGCCCAAGCCACTGTGGTGTTGTGTGCTGTACACCAAACCCACATTTTCAACTCAGCACTTTCTTTATATGTGGAACTGTGCTTGGGACACCATACCTCACTTATATGCAAAGAAACTAGTTAGTTGGAACCAATTCACAACCATGTTCCCATCACTTACTACTATTCAGCATTCAATAGCTTTTCTGAGAAATGTGAACTGCCTCCATCTGAAATTCCTCCGCTTGTTTCAATTCCAATTGAAATAAACGTTTGTTCACAAAATCATCAACTGAAGTGCATGTCCATGAGGATTCTGGCTCTGATTTTCAGAGAAATGCAGCTAGATCACCAACCTCCTCCCAGTTTGTGATAATCACACAGTCTGTGGCTTTGATTTTCTATACCATTCTTTTCCACTCTCAATGCTAGCCACTTGATTTATTTTGACTTATATGTCTTTGACAACAATCTCTTGTTCACCATCCCAGGACCAGAGAGCAAGTAACATGGTTTCCTGCTGTTGACAATGAGCTCCTGTTCCAACAGAAGCCAGATAAGCAATAAATAACCCTAGTGAAAATGAAATATACGGCCAAATTGCACTTTGTGCAGATTTCCCTAATTCTTTGTAGAATGAATTCAAAGTGCTTATGAATAAAACAGCCAACTCACCCACCCCACCATTTCTCCTTTTCCTAACTGCTTGTGTGACGGACCAACTTGTAAACATAAACAAATTTCTTCTTTTCCTAACTGCTTGTTTAACGGACCAACTTGTAAACATAAATAGAACTGTCCTAGATATCCCACAATTTTCACGGGGAGTAGTCCTAATAAATGTAATTAGGACTGCAGGGTCAGTTTTGAAACATTTCCAAATTGCTTCTCTGTTTAAAAAAGAATGTTTAAAGAAGTGTTATGATTATTTCAGAATAACCGTAGGGACATTTTCAAGATAAATCCCTATAAGATTTCTCAAGTAAACTTCTGGGCACTCCAACAAAGGGACTGACATTTCCTGGATGTATAAGCAAGTATCTGTCAGATGAGACGTATTAATCACATACCATTCAGAAATGTTGTAATTAGGAGACTGCTGATATTGTTGTAACAACACTTCATTGAAGTAAATCTGAATTCTAACAAAACTAAGAATAGCTTCACCATTTGCAAAATTCTTCCACAGAAAGACTTTTAAAAAAAATAAAATCTGACAGTAGTTATTTTTATGCAAAACTTCCTTCGATGAAGAATAAACTATTCAAACTCATTGTGAATTCTAGTGTTTCTCCATTATTCCTTCAAGCACATGTTAGTGTCTGCTATTAGCATTTTGTGTTGCCTCCCTCTAGCTGAAGACCTTACTTCCAGATATTAAAGAACTACAACACCCTGCCTGATAGTGATGGAAGCTAAGATCTGTACTTTAGCAACATCTGGAGATCTACAGGTTCCTAACCTATTGCAAACAGATGTGCAACCTGGAATGTAAGTAATTCCAGCACATCTCATGAATCTTTCAAAACACCCATTCAGACATGACATTAATTCTAAATGTAAGATGGTAGCTCTCATGTAATTTATAGAAATAAGGAGAGCCATTTCCCCACACCAATAATGGCAGCATTTAGGTAAGGAATTGCATGGGTATAACCAAAGCAGGGTTCCTTTACATGCAAATACTGGTTGGCTCCCTGCAGGCAGAGAGCTACAATTGATAGCAAGAGGCTCTACTTAGCAGCTTCCCAATGTCCCATGCGTGCTCACAGACAGGGCCTGTTTTATTATTTTGATTATTGGGTTTCTTTTAGTTTAATTCCTTTTTAATTGTATTGTATTTATATTGTTTTAGTTTTGTACGCCGCCCCGAGTCCTTCGGGAGAGGGGGCGGCTTAGAAATCCAATAAAATCTAAATCTAAATCTACTTATGTGGTTCTTGGGGAAAAACATTCTCCAAATAACACAGGGAGTTGCTTCAGTTTGAGGACTTCCCTCCTTGCTCCAAGTAACACACTATGGGAAGACTTTGGTGTAAGGCTTCATATTAATCCAGCATATTTACATAAATATGTCCAGATAGTATACTGGAACAGAAGCCTTGAACCGGTGCTGGCTCTTTTCCAATACTCCCCTTCTTCATCTTACCAGCCTTGCTATATTGAATCAGAAGGTTTTAAATGACACTCCTTGTATGTATCTGAATGAGAATCTCCCTGGAGGAGTTAGCAAATTCTGTGTATTGCAACCCCTCCTCAAAAAATAAATGAATATGCATGGCAGTCTCCATGTATAGAACTAATGATTTCATTCAGGTTCTGGCTAGGCTAGAAATAAGTATATTGCTTAATTTTAGCAATAGCACTTATATACTGCTTCATAGTGCTTTACATCCCTCTCTAAGCTGTGTACAGAGTCAGCATATTGCCCCAAACAATCTGGGGCCTCATTTTACCAGCTTCGGAAGGATGGAAGGCTGAGTCAACCTTCAAAATCCTGGCAGTGGGCAGAATTTGCCTGCAATATTGCATTCTAACCACTGCAGCACACCAGGGCTCTCTCTAACAATTGCCTTTGAATCTACATATCATGAGCTGTTTTCAAACATGGTGATACTGCAGCTGCTCACTGCAGGTGTGTGCAGGCAAAACTAGGAGAAATACTGAGTGTGAGTTTTGACAACACTGGTGAACATGAGTCAAAACTCTCCTCTTGAATGAAGTAAGGGAAAAGCAAGGAGCATGGTCCAATCTCCCATTCCCTGAACTGAATCAAGTTCCTCTCCAGGACTTCACACATATTCACAATCTGAATATATAGAACTCACCAATGGTGCCAAAAAAAAAATTAAAGGACCTCTTACTTTACCTGGCCTGGCTGTATTTTGCATGCAGTTTTGGGAAACCATGGCCGGGTGGACCGATGTGGATGCTCTGTGGCTGAGGTCCACAACAGGTGGTGAGGCTGAGGTAGGTTGCTGAAGAGCTGGCTGATGAGGGCTGTGGTTGTGCTGGACTGGACTGGGTGGGATGCCATTCTCTGAGAGAAATTCTTCCAGGTCCATGTATTCCAACTGGAAAGTGTCACCATCATAGGGAAGTGTCTTGTCCCATAATGTAGGCCCCAGAAAAGCAGACTGTGGGACAGTGGCACTGGTACTGTCGTCATCCAGTTTTTTGTCTTTGTCTTTTTCTTTATAAAATGCTAGAAAGGGAAGGGGAAGGCAAGGAAAGGTGAGGAATTTTTTAGCTAGTTTCTTGCTAGGAAGAAAATAAAGAGAACCCTTTTATAATTCTCTGTTTGGGGTTCTCTGTTTGGAACACAATTAAGGTCTCTGGATATATTTTTCAACTCATTAAGGGCATGTATGTTTTCCATCTCTGCTTTTAACTTGCAACTCAGCTGCATTTTTGGCTTCAAGCAAATTGCAAACTTCAAACACCACCACTGCAAGATTTCATCAGAATGGAAAACTGGAAAAAAATTGCTCAATAGAATATGGCATGTGCCTGATCAAATGCAACAGAATTGAAATTACTCGTAATGGTAGGGTTTATATACCTGTGCTAAGCACATGGTTTATTAAACATGGTTTCATTTAAGCCACCACTAACTGGTATTGCACAACACAGTCAGCCAGAGTTTAGTCACCACAGTGGCTGTATTTGTATACATTACACAGAATCCAAATAATAAAAGCAAGATTACGGTTTCTGCAATGTATGTAACCAGTTACTACTTCAAATAGGTTTAAGAAGAACAAAATACACATTGTGTTTGTAATGCATTGCTAACTTGCTTCAAATCAATTTTGAAGAGCAACATATCATGTTTTAAATATAAATAAATAACCACAGCTGATTTATTTGAATGGTTTTTAAAAACCCAATTACCTAGGTAATTCATGCTACTTAGGAATTCTGGAAATGCTATCTTAGTAAAATAGCCTAATTTAGGCCAATCTTCATCATTTGCTGCTTAGAAACTGAACACAAATTCATAATGAGAAGCTGTAAAACAAGCCAAACATTACCCAGGGGAGTCACAACTGCATTTCACAAGATTGGTTAAAAATAAACTGGCAGTGGCAACATAGAGGCTGGAACTATTAAATCCTTTTTTAGCTTCTTCCTACAACCATTTCCAGATTTGTATCTCCCCTTTCTTCTACTCCTATGCCTGGGATTGTTTTGAAATGCACACTTGTTTTGAAGCCAAGAACCAGAACTTTTTGTACACTGTGTAGGAAATTGCAAAATTAATTGTAATCTCCCTCCCTCTTGGTGGATTTTTCTTACAGCAAAGTAGCAATAAAATGGTAATTATGGATCTTTGTGCAACTTGTAGTTTATTCCTTCGTATCTATTTGATTTATATTTATTATGCTGACAAATAGCTATTGGCAGCCACTTCCTAAATTTGTAAGTAACCTTTAATGCATTTCTCAGCAACTGGTCATCCTCTTCAAATATATTTTATTTGAACATTTACCATTTGTAAATCCGATTTTTCAGCACTGGCAATATTTCAAGTTGCTATGATCTGAAAGAACTACCCCAAAAACTTTCTTTTCAGAGTGACACATTACATCAACATAATCTTGATATCCTATTCTTGTGTTTGGGATTTTTTTTTTAATGGAAAAATGTATGTATTGGTTCATAGTCAACAGGAATGAGATGAGTTTAAACTACATTGCACAAGTATTAAAGTATAGGTGATAGAGAATATTACCTAGAAAATCATAGGAAATTGTTGAATGCTGTACAATGCTTAGCTATTACTGACGTTTAACTGCATTGGAATTTAATGGTTAGGGAATTTGAACTTTATTAAAAATAATTCAAGGTTTAGATTTTATTCTTCTGAAACCTTCAATCAGAGATTGAATTAGGTTTTACTAGTACCTTTAGGGAGAAAATACATGTTGCAAGTTTTGATTTCAAGAATGAGTAAAATTTCTGATTCAAGTCTGAAACAAGTCACTCCAGATATTTTTTTTAAAATGTAGTATAGGCTTTAAGTAGTCTATGTGTATTAGGGGGAGTTGCGTGTACACATTTATGGATAAATGTGTGCCCCATGTAATGCAGATAAAAGCAGTATGGGGAGTGCCTACAGTTCAAGGTACACATTTTTTGCAAAATCACCTCCACAGAAATAAAATGCTCTGACTTTTAAATCAAACAAGGGCAAGAGTTGCTAGATTCTGTAAAAACCATGCTGCTATCCCAATTTACCTGAGAGAAACCCCACTACAAAGGGAGATTTACTTCACAGAAGTGCACCATACAAACACTCTGACCCGAATTCCCTCTTTTATGACTTCTTGACAAATTGTGGTATCGGAAGGCACCTTATCCAAAAGAGCAGCTCCAATTTATCACGGAACCTGCCAACCAAAAAAATAAACTATCCAGTGCATTAAAAAGGTACGGTCACCGCTACATTATAAACAAAACCGCACGCGCTAATTTCTGGAGCAAAGAGTAGCAAGCTATGCAGCCGTTTTTTAGGCATACTTACTTGAGGGTAAGCCCAGTGTATGGAGTTGGACTTATCTCCTACTAACATACAGAGAGGCAAAAAGAGGCAGGATTAGAAAGAATCGTCGTTACCTCTCCGGGTAATCCTAAAGCGTGTTTACAAGGAAATCAACCCCGCTTGATTCAGCAGAACCGATTCCCAAGGATCTCCAGACCGCAACTGCAGCCTCCGGCAAGCCGAAACACACAAAAATGCGCGCTTCAGATTGCGCGGAGTTGTCCGCGTCCCGCCTCGGCGCGCAAAGAGCCCTATTCCCCAAAAGCAACGCTAGGTTAGACGCGCGCACGGCTCGGTCGCCGCTTTCCGTGAAAACTTGCGCACGGCTTACCTACAACAACCCGCAGGACAATAAAGCGGGGCGGAGGAGTGGGGGTGGGGGGGGGGGACAATAGG
>AZIM01000514.1:115172-126015 GCA_000516915.1 Ophiophagus hannah | reverse complement strand
ACTGCCCAGCCGGCCTCTGTCCTTCCCCAGCCTCCTCCACAACCTCCGGAGCCACATTTCCACTCCCTGTTGGCTGTTCCTCCTCTCCCTCAGAGGCAGTCTCCAACAGGGGCATGACACCTCCCAACCCATCCCAATAAAGTCTGTCACACAAAAAAATGCTTCACCGCTGTATATATTCACAGATAAGCCAATACTTTTAGATGTCAACATGTATTTTAAAAAAACGGGTTTAGCTTATCCACTAATAGGCTTATTTGCAGTAACACGTTTTAAAGCACCTATATTTCCTGTGTACACTGATGTATAATCCCATCTGTAGATAAGGAGCTCCTTGAATTTTTAACCAAAATATTATGGAAAATACAAGTTGACTAATTCATGGGTGGTGCATTTTTCACAGTATTTTGGTTAAAAATTCAAGGATCAGCTGATCCACAGGTGACTTCTACACTGATTTTACTGAAGCTCTCTTGACTCCTTCTGAAGTTCTCAGATGTTTATGTTATGTATAGCTCAATGATATCTCTCTGTAGAACAGGGGTGTCAAACTCGCGTCGCCATGGTGTCATCACGTGACGTTTCGGGACTTTTTTCCCTTTTGCTAAACTGGGTGTGGACGTGGCCAGCACATGACGCATCCAGCCCATGTGCTGCAAGTTTGACAGCCCTGCTGTAGAAGCATATTTTGCACTGAAAATGATGTAGGGATCTTTATTAAGATTGTTAGTATTCCTGAGAATATCATAGATAGCTAAGAAAACAAACAAATGGATAATAGAACAAATCAATCCAGAGTTCTCATTTGAGGCACAAATGGCTAGCTTAGTTTCTTATATTTTAAACACATTATGCGAAGGCCCAGTTCTCTCAAAAAGTCCATGCCAGGAAAGTTGAAAAACAGCAAAAACAGATGTATGTACTCAATCATAGTGGTGAGTGGTGCACTATTGGAAGACCTGAAGAACAAGGCTAGAGGTAGATCATCTTGGTGAAGATACACTTATGTGGCCACTGAGAGTCAACACTAACTTGATGGCATGTATTCAATTATCACCCTCCAACGATTCAGAAAAATAAAACAAGCTTGAACTGGGGTCATATTGGGAAACTGTCAACTAGGCTGGAAGGAAGGGGTCAAGTGAGGACTTTTCTTAGAGTCCTTGCACAGCTGCAAATGGCATCATGTTTAGCTCCCCCAAGATCCACGAGCCTTATCTGGTCATTCCCAGAGAAGGCAAGCAGTCTGGTGAGATTCTTGTAACATAGGTGGTAAGCAATAAAGTTACTGACTTTCACTATTTACAAGTGACTCAGGTTGCTTGCATTTGACAGGCCATCATGCAAACCAATCTAAGCTTTCTCCATAACCACTTTCATCTTACTTATTAGGATGCGATAGCAGGAGGAATAGAAAAATTGGATCATTTAGAATTATTATTCCCTGGATACTGCCATTAACATGTAGAACCTCCATTCCTAGCCTCTAGACATTACCTGATGTACCTGTGATTGCGAACACAGGTGCTGGGACTCATAAAAATGCATATTGTAAGGGTTTTTATATCCCTTCTGTCTACATTTGTAGTATCTTTGGAAATTAGGAAAGAAAATGTTTTCTACTATATCTAATTGTCCTAAATGTTTTTACACTGAGGCCCTACTCTCTCTTACAATCTTCATATTCCTATCAATCAAGGTAAGTGTGGAAAATGGACAGAAGTTGCAGTTAGACTGTGTGTACAAAACATAGCCTTTTCAGGCTAATCCAAAAAGTTTGGGCCAAATTAAAATGCTTGTCATTATAGACCCATGAAATCCAGTGTCCTACATAACATTCACTTTGCAGTCACTCTGCCATAATAAAAACTTATATGAGATACTGTCTTAAATTGACTATTATTTCAGTGAGTTCTCTATGACATTTTCTTATAGAAGTATAAGCTGGTTTGCAACTTGCTTTGATCTAGTTTTAATTCAAAGCACTGCAAAATACATTTGAAAGAAGAAGCATTTAACCTTTTGGCAGCATTATCAGTGTTCCATAAATACTTTGAATAATAAATTACATGGTCTTGTTTGAGTTAGAAAATCCATGCTCCTTTCATCAGCAAGGTCAATTATTATTTTTCCCATTTGATTCTAAAATCTGAATACCATTAACAACATTTTCCAGACTGAAAGGGAATAGATAAGTAATGTTATTATTATATCAAGGATGACTATGACAGTGTGTGTCTGTATGTGTGTTAGGATTACACAAATTTAAATGATGAATTATTCTTTTTCTGAAACTATGATCATCACAATTTGAAACTGTAAGCAATACCTAAACAAACTATGTAAGAATGTCCAACATATAAATGACTTCCAAAACAAAAATATAGAAAAATATTTGTGATGCTAATCATTAAGCATATTCCTCCAGAATAACTTAGCTAATACAACAGATCTTCAATTCCTTCCTTTTAAATGCCTGTGCAAATATAGCATCTTCTACAGTACTAAAAACAAAACAAAAGAGGTTTTATATTTAGGTAGTTGCCAAGGAAAAGTGTGCATTGTTAAATACATGCTTCCTTAATGCTGAATATATTGCCATTCCTCATTAAGTAAAATATTAATTGCATTTGGTTTATAGAACAATAATGCCTCAAAAAACTAACTATCCCATAGTTAGGGACTCAGTGATATACAGTAAATCTATGTTATTACAAGATTCCTTCCTGTTCAGTAAAGGTTTTGGAAGTTGTTATTTCTGATGTTAATATGTCAAAATATAGCATCATTTGAATCCTTAACCATAGTTTGATTCAACACATAGCCCATGACTGTAAGTTAGCATATCACATTTAAATTTAACCCAAATTTGTTGCTTCACAGAAAGCAAGAGCAACGGGTTAATCTGAATCTGAAGAAAAAAGTCCAAACGCTTTTTTGTAGTCACAGTGGAGAAAGATAGGACAGGATAGGATTGGATCTATGCAAGTAGTTCTCATCACAGTTAAACTATGATTTAGCCTGAAGAACATATGTAGTTTCTTTAGAGGGTTGCTGGCCTAACTATTCTGATATTTTTAGAATAAAAAAGAAAACCATTATTAAATTGGTGTAATTATCTTGTTGAGTCAAATGGATAGCGTCTTAAAAGAAGATACACAGAGTGCTACAGTGACATACACTTTTTAACATAATAAAAGACTTCAGGGGCAAAAGTCTCCAGTTTGGTTTTTTACAAATTAAAGTTAACTCAATATTGCAATTAACACAACAGGTTTCCTTATTTATATAACAATGGAAATAACTATAAATATGCTTCGAAGGAAGGATTGTTGTTTCAGCTACAGGTGATTGGTTCCAACTCACTGTGAAACTAAGAGAATAATACCAACTTATGGGTAGTTCTTGACTTACAACCATTTGCTTAATTAGTGTTAGAAGTTATGACAGACTGCCCTGGGGATACATACAACCCGGTTCCGATGACTGGGCTCCCCATTCAGTCATTTGACTGCATTTTGGGTGCTTGGCAATGGCCCACATTTACGGCTGTTTGCAGCATCCCACAGTCACGCGACAACACGTTTTACAATGTTTTTGCCAAAAACAGCATTTACTTCCAGTTTTTGGCAAAACTAGCTTATAGTGAGCAATTGGTTTGCTTAATGAATGCAACGTTTGCTTTATGATCACAAAAAAGTTTGCAAAATCAGGTTGGTTCTGCTTTATGATCATCCCGACTTATGATGGCAATGGGCAGGCTCCAAGAACTACTGTACCTGTATATAAATTCAGAAGCAGTTTCTCTATTAATAATGTTTAGCCTACCAGGGTCATGTATTTTCTTGAAGAAATAGCAGATGATCCCTCAGTAACTTTTAGAATGGCCTTGTTATAAATTCCATCCATGCAGTAGATTTAAATGTAACTGATATTTTTTACACTTCTGCTTACTATGAAGATGTGACTACTTCCTATGTACATTATCCTACCGGCAGAAACAACATTTGGGATAATTAGCACGTAATCTGAAAGATTCATCTATTTGAAATCACAATTTGCTCTTTTTAGTTTTTGTTTTGCATGTTTGCAGTTAAATAAGAATAGGTACAATTATAGACTGAGAGTGCATACACCAAGCATTTTTCTCAATTATGTAGTTCCAAATTCCCAAGTATATATTATACAGTGGATCTAAATTATTACATCTGTCACCATTTGAACATTTCACAGATGGTTAATTTCCTTTCTTTTGACAAACCACATAATGAATTCATGCCACAGCCCAAAGTATGTCAAATATTCTTTTTTAGGGACATTTAAAAAAGAACAAAAAAAGGGGATGAGGTAGAAAAGAAAGGAAAATGAAGAGAAAATAGAGGGTAGAAAAAGAAGAACAATCTGATAAAACTCACAATCTGCTTCTAGAATAGCCCGGACAGATCTAGCAAGTTCTCTGGCTTCTGTTGCAAGAGATGCTGCAAGAGTGTGGCCATTCCGTCCCAGATGTGCAAGGAGCATTTTTGAAGAGATTGTGGCTTTCCTGTCACTGGATAAAAAAAAAACCAAACCAAAGTGCTTTCTTTTCACTGTTGCAGGATTTTTGTTCAGGTCAAGGGGTCACCAACCTTTCTGTCTTTGTGGCCCAGCAGAGGTGGGGGAGATGAGATGGATCTGTGTGAGCAATGGGCACATGCGCCTGCCGCTCATGCAAATGGAGTGCCCACGCATGCCCACACATGTGCTCGCCCACTGCTTGTGCAAGTACGGAAGTGCACACATTCATCTGCCACTTCTGCGGCCCAGTTCCAAACGGCATAAGGCCCAGTAGTGGGATTAGGAACCCTTGGTTTAGGTCACTAAATGCATTTTCATTTTCATTTATATCTAGTCAAGGATTGATTTACCAGAACACTTTATTCTGAGCTGAAATATTTCTCAATATAAGTTAATACCAGTTTTTGAAACAGAGGACAAAGAAGTTAAACACTGCATGGTGAAGTGGGCTGCAAACTTTGGCTATGTTATAAATATGGATATATGGCAAAAAATGTGAGAAACTGCTGTTAAAATTTACATTATGTCATAATTTAAGAGAGAACTATTATAAAATAATGTACTAATGGTATATGACCTGATTTACACAGTCTAAAATGTATAAAAGAATATCAAGTATGTGTTGGAAGTGTGAAGATGAAGAGGGGACTTTTAACCATTCACCATTCATGGTGGACTTGTGAAAAAGCAAAGGAATTTGAGTGAAAAGTAATACATTGATGCAAAAAATACTGTGGATTAACATACTATTATGATTAAACTAGAATTATATCTATTGAGCTTTATAGGTCTGTTGGCCAAAATAAAAGAGTGAATAATAAATAAATGATTGCACTAGATTGTAACAGAACAGTGAGAGCTAGAAATCAACATGACAGTAATCTACATCAATACGTGAGAAAGATTATTAATTACTGTAGGCAGAAGTCATGTATAATATTATATCCACATCTCTGCTCTGAAAGCTTAAGGGAAGGTGGATTGTATTTTATTTAGTATTCTGATAGATTCTAACCTCAAAATCTGATTCTATTCTCAAAATCCTTGAAAACAATTTTCAACAGGAATACAAAAGCTTCAACTTGATAGGTGAGTGGAACTGAGAACCATGTTCAGATCCACTTTGTGTAACAAACTCAGTTGTTTGGCCTTGGCAAATCAGATATTTCTGTAGAGTCAATTCTCTCTATCTACATCAAACTAAGACTACTTGTTTCATCAAACAGAATCTTCTGGATATCAACTTTATAAAGCTAATTTTTAAAAAATCTGCAAAAAGGTTTTGTATGGGGTTTGTAAGCAAATAGTACCAAGTATAAAAATAGTTCTTGGATTCTTTGCCTCTTAGCAGAGTTAAAAGTATTAATTTCAAGGAAATTTCAATAGCACATATTTCTTACCTTAAAGTGACTGGAGGACTACTGCCATGCAATAGCATTTCAGGTACAGTCTACAGGCAAATGGTGGAAATAAGAAAAATAAATAAAATAATAATTTCCAAAAGAAAAAAACTTTCTCTTTTACTGATTGTATAATCATCAGTCCTCCAAATCTGGCATAGAAGTATCATAATAAAATAAATAAATAAAATCTGCATTTTGAAACCACACAGTTATATGTACCTATCTCTTAAGGTATGTTAGCTTTATTGGCAACAATTCACACCCTTCTGAAGTCAATAGCAGTTAATACTCTCCTTAATGGTTCTTGATTCTTTCAGTTGCCTTCACTGCAGCAGTTAACAATCTCATCTTTCAGATGCCTATGAATTTCCTGCTCTTGTATCAGGATAGGCAAGCAAATCAGCATCCAATCTGCAGTTGTCATGCTGTAATCTGCCAACAATCCTAACAGTAGAGTTGCAGAAGAGCTAAAGCTGGAGACAGGCTTAGCTTTGTGAGATATGGACAAGATCACCCCTCTGTCAAGCTGCTTCTGCCAACTTCTGTTTTGTCCTTACCCCATGGCACTTAGAACCATGCTGCCAGGAGTTCGATCCTGACTCAGCCTTCCATCCTTCTGAGGGCCCAGATTGTTGGGGGCAATATGTTGACTCTGTAAACCGCTTAGAGAAGGCTGTGAAACACTATGAAATGGTATATAAGTCTAAGTGCTATTGCCATTACTAGAAGAATGGCTTGAAATATCCCCAGTCCGCTGTTCAAATTATGGGAATAAAAGTAGTTTAATGAAAATTATCCCCATTTGTTATCCAAATCATATGCTATGAATAGATTTCTAAGGCAGTATCTAAGATATGCAATCAAAAAGGGAAGAAACAAGAACTCCCTCATATGATTTGACCAAATAGATTGTCCCAAAGCTTCTATATTGATGTGAAACTGTAGGATATAATAATGGAAGAACTAGAGAGGGGATATTGGAGATGGCAAAAATAGTATTATTAATGAATGTCTTTGGGGATTTCTTAAGGGGCGGAAGGAAAAAAATGCATCTTATGTCAGGGATTCGTCTTTCTTCCTTCCTGCTAGAAAAGCAACCATTATAGTTAATACAGAAGGCAGACAAGAAAGGGAATCAAACAGCAGCATTAGCCACATCCCTTTAGAGTTGGCATCATGTACTGTATCACTAAACAAGTTAAACACTAGCAATAAAAACTAATAAAACTAACAAAGTAAAGGCCAAAGCAAAGATTTCTTATTATTAAACATTGTGTTAATAATCAGAAAAACATTCAATGAAGTCTTATTTGAGTTTCTGAGACAATCTAGAAATGTCTAAAGTGAAAAATCTAGTTTTACAATTCTGTGGTCCTTAAATTACAAACCCTAGATTTGCAGCAATAGCCAAATTAAATAAAATACTCGTAAACCTTGCATAGCGTCAAACTCCTGAATAGAGACTTGTCTTGTTCACAAAGGGACTTTTTAGGGTTTTTTTTTTACTGAAAAGAAGAATAAGTTTTCAACCCATTAATAATAGTGCAATTAAATAACTTTTAATAACACATCTTTGAAACAGCTAAATAATCAACATACTCTAGCCCCTTTAAGGAAAAATGATATTTGAATTTGCTGTTACCTCAACAAATTCTAGCAACTTTTCAGTTGCCACCTCAAAGGTCTTCTTGGCTGTTTCAGATTTTCTTAATTGACAATCAAGCACAGTAATCCTCTTTCTTAAATCTTGCACACTCTCCTAGGAAAAAAAATCAAATAAAAACAAAAACACTACAATCTAAATATCAAGATAGGGAGATTTTTTTAACTCTCAGTCAACAAAGGAACAAAAAAAGCATTACTTGCATCAGGATCTGTTCTAGCATCCCAATACATTGCAAAATAAAGTATTTTATAGTGGGGTGTCAAATGAACTTGAATGTGATTAAAATACTGGAGAAACTGATCCATTTGTAAAAAACAGGTGCAGTCCAGGGCCCTTAAAGTTGGTTAATAATTTCCTTCATTTGTAATCCTGAACAAACTGTTCCTGTGGGAGAAGCAACATTCCTTTTCATGGGTTATACTTATTTAGCATATGGCATACAATGTCAAGGAAATCTACACGCACTAGACAGACAGTGCAGTCCTGACAACCCAGAATGCTACTTCATTCTGTTCAGCGCTTAGGTGCCTATCCTTGGTGCACCACGCTGGAGAGGGGGGAAGCAAACCAGCTTTACACCAGCTAACTGGGTTGTACATCTATCAGTGACAAGGATAAGAAAAAAAAATAGGGCTTCCTCTACAAGCAGAGTAAGGCAGCCACACTGAGTGGCAGATATTCCCAGTGTGGATTGTGTTTGACGGTGGCATGTGGTCAACTATGTGGTATACGGTCAGCTTAACTGTTTCATCTGATCCTCCAGTTCAGACAACAAAATGATTATGGAAAAGTGGAGGAAAACTATTTACTTCTGCTCTGTGTGAACCATGCTTTGCTGAGAAAAGGTAGATTTTGCTTCTCTGCCCTCAAACCAATTGTTTTTCTTTTAGCAATCTGAAAGAGGAATGAAAAAGCTGAACCAGTTTTAAATGGCATAACAATTCCTCTGTATGTTCTAGCTTCAAGTACTGTTTCTTGGCTAAGCTAGGATGTAATAAGGTGAACCCAGGAACCTGTTTTGACATGCATACTATGTTAGCCATGGATATCCTGAGCCCTAAGATGATAAAAACATTACAAGTATCCCTTCTTCCAAAATTACAACTTTATATTTAAATATATTTGTAGCCTATGGTATAAAAAGTGCCTCCACTTATTATGTATTCTAAAATCTTGCTACTATTCCTCATTTATAATTTATTTCAGGTTTCCATGTTACTCAGATCCACCCAATAGCAGGTATTTGTGCCTAAGATTACAGTTGAATTTCCAATTCATAAAATGCATTAAGCAAATCAGTGTGGTCATTAAGTGATTCATCTCATTCCTTCCTTCAAGGGTCAAAATTACTTTTAGCTCTCAAGCCAGCAATGAATTTTACTTTAGTCTAGAGCTCTCCAAACCTAGCAACTTTAAGGCTTGTGGACTTCAACTCCCAGAATTCTCCAGCCAGCTATGGGTGGAGATCTCCAGCCAGCTATTGGGGATCCCTGCTTTAGTCTGTTGTATGCTGGAAAATCCATTATTCTTTAGGAAAACTGAAGGATCTTTCACTCTTTGTTGTCTGCTATAAAGTAAATAAAATTTACAATAAACTGAACATGGGTTGCAGCCTATTTCTACTAATTGCAACATCAACTTAATTGTTTTTGCTTTAAGCCTTATATCATTTCTGGAAAATGCACCAATCAGATAGAATATCTAGTTACTACAGCTGCAATTGAATTTCAGCATTAAGAAGAAAGCATTTGAAATAAAGCTTTAATTTTTAAACATTTATAAAAAGAAATAGTAATTATATAACCTCTATAATATTTACTCCCCATTAACCACCAGAAAATCCTTTACATAATTAGGCGGGTTATAAATGTTTTATATGAAATAACCAAAATGAATATGCAGACTAAGGACCCCTAGCTAACTGGAACTCAGACTGAATTAAATGTTTATAGGACTGTAATTTTAATTTCCAAATAAAAATAAAGCTGTTTTATCCATTGTATGGTTAAAATATAGATCAAATACAATGCAATATGCTTCATGTCTCATATGCTTGAGCTACGCCATACTGGCCAATGAAGCCAAAGTTCATATTTTGCCAAGCAGTTCTCTCAAGAAAAAAAGTTCATAGCTTTTATGCCCCTCTTCCCTTCACAACACGTTAATTCCAGCTCTTGAATCGCACAAGACAAACATTGACCTATTTTAGGAGAACAAATGGAAGAAAAATGAAAAACAGGATACTTGACAACAGCAAGGAAACCATGGCAACTCTACTAGAGACTACTGAGGTGCTTACTTTATTTTGGCCACCGTGATCAGCAAGCTGAGCCTTCAGCCTGGTGATTTCTATCTCCAGCAAACTGATTACTTCCTCATAGTCCAGTTCCATTCCACGAGCTTGCTTTTGAGCTGCTTCTGCGAGATGGATTCTGCTTCGCAAGGTTCTCGCCTCCTCCACAGATGCCTTGGCTTCCTACAGGGAATCAAATTCTATTTTTAAAATGTACCATTCAAGCTAAGTCAATACTTTCATTTCGTGTAAAGTTACTTTGAATATATCTTTTCTCCTTTAGAAACAGCTGGGAAAAACAGACCCAAAGAGTTGCAAATACATGTACTGTTAATAGTTGCAGAAAGGGTGGCTCCAAGAAAAAGAATAAAAAAGCTTGAGAATTCCCAAAGCCAATTCCCACTCTTATTTATTTATTTATTGATTGATTGATTGATTGATTGATTGATTGATTGATTGCTTGGATTTATATGCCGCCCTATCTCCCGAAGGACTCAGGGAGGCTCACAACAATAAATTGTTTCTGCTTGCCCTTCTGATAGGGTGGGCAGGCTTTGTGCCCTCTCTATAAAACAGTGCCACACTTTCTGTGTTGTGGTGTTCCCTGTGGAACAACCTTTCCTGGAGATTCAGGTGGGCCTCACTATGTTGGCCTTTTTATTTCAAGTCATGGAAAACTTGATTTCTCTCCTGAGCATTGGGCCAAGTTATTTGGTAGGCTGTCCTGGCACTGTGATTTTATGTGTTTTGTATCACTTTGGCACAATGTGCTGTTTTTAAATTATTTTTGTTTATTATTAGCTATTTAAATGGATGGCTAGCACCCAGAATTATGTATTGAGTAGGCGGCCATAAACATTTAGCAATAGCACTTAGGCTTATATACAGCTTCAAAGTGCTTTACAGCTCTCTCTAAGTGGTTTA
>AZIM01000514.1:90370-103756 GCA_000516915.1 Ophiophagus hannah | reverse complement strand
TTGTAAGTCAAGGACTACCTGTAGTGTACTATACCCGTAGTCTTACAATTGATTGTTTCAAACAAATGTTTAAAGTTATGATGGACTTTAAAAAAAAACAACTTACGCCTGGCTTTGAAGTTACAGTTGCCACTCCCCCTGTAGTCACATGATTGCATTTTGGGTGCTTGGCAAATGGCTTACATTTATAGCTGGTTACCAGAATTTTGCAGTCACATGACTGAGATTTGTGACATTTTTTTTTTTGCCATTTTCTGGTAGAAAATGGCAAAAAGCACCCATTGGATAGGCTGGATTCGCTTACAGACCATATAATTCACCCCAGTCACATGGTGCCTCAACATATGACCACAACGAATTATAACAGAAATTCTGGGCTCCATTGTGATCATAAGTTGAGGACTACCTGTAGTAGTTTAACTTGCAATGCTTTCTACATTTGTGAAAGCAAGCTTGAATCATTCACTATTGATAAATAAATGTGCACACAACTAAAACTCTCACAAGCTATAATTAAAATGGCAACAAGACAACTCATGAAAGGGAGCAGTAGGAAACCAAGTGAAGATTATAATCCAATGGTTAGTTTTCAATAATTGCTGGAACTTTTAAAGAAAAAGTTTTTAATTTGCCTGTGGGCAGCCAGCCACATCGAAGATGCTGTAACTCCATGGCATCAGGATCCTGCTGCTATTACTGCCTAATTTGTCATCCACAATTATTTGATATAAGCTTTCTCCACCTACTGCCCTCAAGTGAAGTTGGGAAGACTATTTTAAACAAACCTACATTGTGCACAATAGTTAGCTATAATCTGTGGAAAACCATGATCGTATAACAGCATTGAAAGTAATTTGCTCCTTGCTATGAGAGCTCCTAGGATACTCTATCCTTTCTAGTCATCCTTTTGAAAAGCCACAGTGGGCTGGAAGTCTTCAAGGAATTCCAAATCAAAATGTCACCACTTTTTTATTTGGAGGTAAGAATTATATTATTTACCTGTGAATCTAGTAATTTAGCAATTTCATGTACAGGGCTATGACCAGTCTCATCCAGCTGCTGAGAAAATAAATTTCTTGCCACCTGAATAAAATCTAACATATAATTTAAGTCAGGACAATGCTATAATGTCAACCACAGAAAAGTCAACTTACATTTTTCCTTAAACAACTTAGTACCTGTTAGTTATTTAGTATTTCAGAATGTCAGTTTCAGCTCTAAATTAAAACCTTGCCAAGAAAACTGTAGGGACTTTTCTTTATGATCACCAAGAGTCAAGTCTGACTCGAAGGCACAAAAGAGAGCAAGCACTAAAACTTGGATACTTTCTCCTTTTCCCCCTCATGTATTCAGAATCATTTAGGTAAACTAGCATGAAATAAAAATGAAATGGAAAGCTATGGTCTTGCGATTGCCTTCCAAACTAAAATTGCGTGCAGCAGCACAACCTTGGTTTGTTTTTCATATTTGAAAAGCAAACATCACACCATTGCTGTCATGTAGACCAAATGTAAGGATAAATTACAATTTTCATTAAAGAAGTAACTAATTGATAGCCAGTTCCAACTGATCTGATAACTGATGCAAATCCTTCAGAGGAAGCATAGATGCAAAGCTAAATGAATGTGTGTGCACACTTATGCAGCCAAGCTTATTGTGCAACTGTATTAACTTGGAGAAAAATGACTATTTGAAAGATTCAAAGAGAAATAGTTTGCATGGGCTCCGGTGTGTTGAGAAGCTCTTCTAAAAATGCTATTGTGTTATTACAGTGCAGAAATTTAACCACCAACAGGAATGGGAATTCTATCGCCTTAGCTCTGAAGATGGGATGGGCCCATGGCTAAAAATGCAATCTTAAGTCTCATAATCCTAATTAATTGATTAATGTTGAATTAAAATTCAACTTGCATTGTATTTTTGAGGTAAAATACTACATTATGTAATGAAAGAAAAAACAAGGTAAGTTTTGATAAGCTCGGAGCAGAACTCAGTTCCTGCTTCATAGTGAAGATGAGCAGAACAAGGAAAATGAGGAAAATGTGTTATGTGTTATGTGAAGACACCACTCTCAAAAACCCAGGATCAGGCCTTAAATTTTCATTCACTATCCTAAAATCTAATATTTGCATAAGGTCTGTCTAAATTTTGTTCCCTTAATGGTTACCCATATATCTATGGAAAGCTCACAACATAAACACAAAGACAGTAAGGTCTTTTTAACTAACTTTATTCCTCATCTGCAAATTTGACTCACTAACCCTCCTGCTCCTTTTAATTTATTCTGCACATTTAGTCTTTTTCTTAAGTATATTGGAATAAGGCTGTCTAACAAGTGTTTTGATTTGTAAGTAAGAAAGTGCTGGGTAACAAATATCTTTTTTAATGGGAATGCAAATCTTCTTATTATACACATTATACATAAGGGCTTCATGGAGTGCTTGACCAAATATCCAATCAACCTTGAAGCACATTAATGACTTCTGTCAGGAAAAGTTGTATGTAAAATTCTGAAATCTCACTTATACCAGTAGTTTCCTAAAAATCCCTTGACTTAATTACCTCCAAAACAGACTGTTCCTTCAGAATCCCTTGGTAGCTGTTGCCTTAGGATTTCTTGCTCTTCTTTTGTTGGCTGAATCCCAAGATACTTCAAAGCCTAGTCCAAAAAAAATGAAAGAAAAAACCTGAAAGTAAGGAGTCTCTGGTTTTCTAATCTAAAAGACTTCGCTTTATAGCTCTGGGTTAGAAACAAAACCTGTGTAGTATCTACCTTCCACAAACAGAAAGCGAGCCTCTTTATGGGAAGAAACTGTTTTCACTATGTAATATTCTCATACTATCCACAAATTAAAAAAAAAGTATTCAGCTTTTAGATTCAATCAAATCCAAATTGTCTGTAGTCTCATTCTTTTCAGTAGGCTCTGGCTGAAATTGATGAAAAATTCAGAAGAGTGATGCTGAGAAGATCATACTCTTCACTGGCCTAAGCACATGAATAAGACCTGTTTGCAAACTATGTATAAAAGCCTTAACTGCCTTCCTGCATCTACACATAGATTTAAAAGGGACATTTCTGAAAAGCAGCTAATGCAATTTGAGACAACTCTTCAACAACATTACTAGTTCTAAAAGAAACAAAGGACAAAAGGGGAAACAAATCCTAAAAGCAAATTTTCACTGAATAGATACCATATACCAAAATAATACATCTTAAAGTGAATGGATCTTGCAAAATCCAAGGTTTCTCTTCAGTCAATATTATTAAAAGGTAAAAAGGAAAATAAATTCCTCTTGGTCAACAATTTTGAAAAATAATGGTGAACTGTAATGAAAGTATTGTGATAAAACTTTTACAAGAGGGGAAAAAGTTACACTACTGAGAACCAAGCATTTTCTTCTCAAATTGTAGATATTTCAAGGAAGGAAGCGTAAGGAAAAATGGGAACATTTCAAATATCAAGAGGAAATTTCACTACATATGGAAAGTACCAACCAACAGGTTAAAATCTTCTAATAATCAGGGATGATTTATGCTACGTGTAAATGCAGTACACCTATGGCATATATTGTTTCAAATCATAGAGAAATGATTATGCAATCTTTCTATTATTTTGGAGGAGCGTTATTCATACCTGGTGCACTGAAAGTATTTTTGGCTACAGTCTAGGCACAACTTCTGTCCAGAGCCCAACTGGGACCATATAGCTTTTTACTCCCTTGGCGGGTAGAAGTCTATATTTTTAAGGTATATATTTTAAGTTCCACAGGGAGTTCCTAATGTAGATTTGCACTTAGGTCCCAACATGACTAAAACCGAGGCACATATTTAGATATGCTTCTTCTTATACTGGTTAAACTACTTTTCCATCCCATGAGCTTGGCCTCCTGATTTTAATTGATTTTTGTCTCATCCTAAAATAGGACAAATGAGAAATTAAAGTATATGATTTCTCTCCTGAAACAATTCTAATGATGGGATGTGAGCTTACAGAGCAGCCTTTGAACAGTGTGCCACAGATCTGGAAAGCCAATTAGATCTAGCTATCCTACCTAAACATGTGCCCCTGAGCAGTCATCTCTCCTTTTTCAAGCTGGCAAAATATTTAAGCCAAATAACATTTCCCAAAGTCAGAAGAGCCCTGGCAAGATTTAATGTATAATTTCATGATATTCTATTTGAACAAAGACTCTTCCTCAGTGAAGAGTTATTGAAACATTGCCATGTTTTGCTAAACTGCTTTTATTAGAGAGAGAAGTGAGTTTATAACTCCTCACCATGTCAGATTTGTAGGCTAACTTGGTTCATTCCACTTACAATCAACATGGCCAATATAATTTCATTCTTCACAATGTGGCTAATTTTTGGTTTACTATTTGTAAAATAATTTGTACTTTAACATCACTTTTATAATTATTTAGTTCTGTGAGTTTTATTTTTCATTTCTTCTTTCATGAATGGATCAGTGATCATAATAAAATCAATCCATTCATTTATTCATTCACTCACTCACTCCATTCATTAAGTTTGGGATTTCCTAGAGATTCTTGTTATATGTTTCTCTCAACTTACTCCTTAAAAAATGCATAAAGGAAGAATGGCACTGACTACATTTCAAGTGATTCTAGACAAAAAGGAGGCGCTGGTCAATTATATTAAAGTATCAGGAATCTAAAGGTGAGGGAAATAACTGAAACCACCAAATCCTTGATTTTATGAAAACCTAAATATGACTGTGGTCAAGGGTGTTCTTTAGATAATAACAAGCTTAGAGAATTGCTAGGTTGGATTCTACCAACTAGAGAAGAACAGCAGCTTGATTTATCTGTTTTTAGAAGAAAAAACATTCAGTTCAAATAGGAGATTACCCTGAGACTTCAGTTTATGCTACTAGACCAAGGGCTACTGTGTCACTGCATCTTTTGTACTCCAAGGACATTATACCAAGGAAAGACTAAAGTGGTTCCACACTTCAGCGTCTTCAAGGAATTTGCTTTAAGTTTTCCTGTAGGAAAGAATACTTTTGAGAACCTTTTTTTCTCCCCTTGCCCAATTCATTTTCAATTTGTGCCATATTGTTTTCATTCACAAGCCTGAGGGCAAGGGCTGTCTTGTTAATTTTTGTAAATTTGTCCCAGAACCTTTTCAGTTAAATGAAAAATCAAATGCTTCAGTTTAATTCAATGTAAAGATTTATTTATTTATTTAGTGTATGGCAAATACATGGACTTATAGTGGTTCAGATGTTAATGTCCAGGGTGGGTGAATTCACTAAATTAGGTGAATGTAAAGATACTAACATCAACAAGTGGCATTACCAGATTGACCTTCTCTGAGCTTGGAAAATAAGCAGAGTTTGGTTTAGTTGAAACCAGAATGGAAGAATTCCAGCAGTTGTCAGGGCTGGGAAGTTCTAAAAAATATTCCAGAAGAAATGATAGCAAATTACTTCTATATTTTACTGTAATAACAAAAAACACATATTGATGGTTTTGTTCATGGTTACGAGGAACTGAGAATGATCTGAATGAGATTTTTCTTATAAAAGAAGCCTAAGATTTGGTAGAATATTTTTTGAAAAGAAGATTAGATACACAATGACTAACAATTCTATTTAGCAACAAAAAAGACACAAATGAAAAGTTTAATGAGGATCAGAAAACAAGAAACTACCAGAACATGGAAGACAGAATAGATAGATACAGGATAGGACAAAATAGGAAAGCTAGGATTTAGAATAAGCTGAGTATAGCAACTAAAATACTTTTTTCAGGTATGTTTGAAGCAAGAATGTAAGAAATAATGATGACATTTTAATACACAACAGGGTGAAGGAAGAATGGGTGACCTCCTATTATGCCCTTGTCATCTCCAAAGTTAAATGCATGCAAGACTCATGAATGTAACAACTGTGGAAATGACTGAGGACTGAAACCTAAGAAGCTGGTGAGGAAATTTCTAACTATCATAAAGGATAGTTCATATAATTTCAGTGTCAAATTATTTTCATTCTAAAGAATTAGCAAACTTGTTAATATGGCCTCAGAACTAAAATAATCTCAGAAATTCTGGAGAACTAGCATGCTATAGAAAGGCACATCATGTTCTAACCTTCAGAGGAATCCTTGAAACTACAGGTTGACAAAAGATGTGGAGGTGATTCATTTCCGCAGTGCGTATTTTTGCAACTGTGCACTGAATCTGGCTTCAAAGATACAGCCTTTTTCTTCAACTGCACTGGGATGGAAACTGCCCTGCGGGTTAAATCTACCTTTGTTTTTGTTTGTGAGGTCTTGAATCCAATCTTGTTGACATTAATTTGTTTGGCAACCTGGGCAAGCAGGACATACTATAGTCCCAAACTACTCACAACTGTTGGTCAGTGTAACCAGAGCTGAAAGCCAAAGAAATGTTTTCATAATTGAACAAAAATCTAATTTAAGTTGCTGCAAAGTTTGAAAGACAAAAATATTGTTGTCTGAAAAGTTATATTTTGTGCACAGGATACTATGGCTCATTAAGGTGGACTGAAAAGGGATGCTAAAGACAAAAAGGTTAGATTTATTAGGTATTATGAAACATTTCCTAACAAATCTGGACTTCACAAAATAGACCAGAATGCTGGCACTAAAATTAAACTGGCACAATGTCATTTCATGTAAACTCAGAAAAGCATGGCTGAAATTAGTGAGCATCTGGTTCAAAGAAGAATCATCTCTGTCTAATAAAGATAAAAAATGACTGTGGCATATTCAAAAGGAAGAAAGAGTAGAAAAATAAGTATAAAACATGAGTTATCCATGAAAGCCACCCAGAGTAAATCTGGAATTGGGCAGTAACAAAACTGAATAAGTTGGTTTTAAAGGAGAAAATAGATGCAAGAGAAACAAAGAAAATCTGCTGGCATGGAAAATCAGTAACATATATAGTCATATCTGGATAGAAACAAGAAAAGCATAAAGTTTTCCACAGAACTGGATGATTTTATCAGATCTCTCAAAATATCTTAGTTTGCAGAACAATAACATCTATAATCTCCTTGGCCAAAATGTATGAACTTGAGATGGGCTATGAAATCAGAGGGGCACTGTGGAAACAGCCAGTGTGGCATCGCATTTCAAGTGCTGGACAAGGACTGGGAAAACCCAAGTTCATGCCCCCATTTTACTGAGGGATTTTGAGTCAATCTTTCTCTTTCAGCAAAGTCTACCTTACAGAGTTATTGTTCTGAGGATAAAATTAGGCAAAACCTCTATATATACTACCCTGAGTTCCAAGAGAAAAAGTGATGTGTATGTGTCCTTTATATATATAAGGTATAAATGCAATAATAGACAAAGAAAACGCAGAATTAGAAAAGTTCTTGGCTTGATCCCAACAGCTCTTATAATCTTAAGACAATTTATTGTTCTGTCTTGACTAAAAAGGGTGGCAAGTTTGATGCCAACTGAAATTTACCTGGATGCCCTGCCAAAGACAAGATGGAAACATGTTGGTTAGGTAAGAATGAGCAAAACAAGAAGGCATGGAAAACCACACTTGGCCCTTGGGATCCTACCTGTAAGTTAACATTTACTCTATAAATTATGTGCTCTTCAGGCATAGCTAAAACTTTATTTGTTGCACTAGCTCCTTATTCTGAAAAGGCAACTTAACACTTTCTGAAATGGCTTGCATCTTAAAATATAACAGCTGCTGAAGCAAGAATACCACAAGAAAACTTGCAAGGTTACTTAAAGGCACCTGCAACTTATTTCCAACTGTTTGGTGGGAGAGGGAACAGGGTAGACCAGAATGAGTAAGTCAACATCTATATGGTTTGCGAAACAACAAACAAACATCAAGCATTTCAAAAGCTAACAAATGAAACCACAGCTTTAACTGAAGGATCAAATTCCTAAACAGATTGATACAGTTAGATCATTTCAATTCTGACTAAATAATTTCAACTCATATCAATATAGATGCAGCACTGTAAGTTATAAGCTTGATGAATTAATTATTAACTCTAGTGGAATAATTTTATTTTGAAGTAATATAACATTAAAATGAATTCTGAAAACTTCTCCGAAAGCTATCACATTACATTAAGAACAAATATTAAAATAAGGAGATATTTACCATCTCTAGTTTATCTGCTTTGAGGCGCACTGAGGGATTGAGGGAAATCTTCTTTTGTGGTCCATAATCAATTCTCCAGGAGGGTCTAACAGCTATGAGACAACAGGTTGCATATTAATTGGAAATTTAATTGGGCTTCTTTTCTGCTGAAGGATATGTTCTAAACTCCTGCTGTTCAAACAACCCAGCTAATCACTTGAATGCCAAATGTTGATTATTTTTTCCCTTTAAATATTAAGAAAGATGCTATTAAAATGGAAACTTACAGATGCTGTTAAGCCTCTTTATATTTATCCACCAAGAAATTAAGAGGGATGGGAAATACAACCACACATATCTGGGGTTTAATTGACAAAGACAAAGTGGAACTAAAAGGTATTCTTTAAACAGTAAAGGTCATATTACGATAGAAACACATGGCTTATACCTGTGATACATTTTTAACAAGACACAGAAGACTGATTGGTTATGAACATACTTATGAAAATCATTCTTATGGCAATTATTTTGTTCTGGAAAAAACTCCCTTGGCAAATTACTTCCCTCCCCACCCCCCCACCCCCAAAATCACAATAACCCCATGATGCAAGGCTTCTCAAACTGATAAGTCTCAAAATACTATGTTTGATTATAATTTCAATTTTCACCCAGCATCAGCACTGACATGATATAAGGAGGGCCTCTAATATGTTATTCTTCCCAAAACAGATCTGGAGTAACACAGGGCCTGGGAAACTTGCAACTTTTAGTAATTTGCACCCTTGTTCTTTCCTTCACTAAACAAGAGATGTTTGTGAATGGGAGCCAGTGTTCTGCCTCAAGCTTTCCAAAGATTGAGATATGATCCAAGGAGACTCTGTTCCTCTTTTGAAATAGCTGTATCACAAACTGTCCTTATACTTTTCCTTGTTTTAAAATAGGTGGTCACACAAGTAGGAGAGGAGGGAGCTGTTGTTCAAAAAACAGATCTCAGAAATAACTTGGGTATTTATATATACTGCCATTTCAACTTCTGAAGTGGATAAACTTTTACTGGGACATTGGTGAATATATATTCACACACACACACATGTGTATGCATATGTGTATATGTGTATATGAGAGAGAGAGAAAGCTCAGGACCATATTGGGTGGAAACATGTGGAAGAGGCCTTCATCCTGCCTTATATTTATATCCTTATATATATTTTTTCATCATGGAACTTAAAGCAGTATATATGGTTTCTTAAAAGGATTCTCATCCATACTCTCATCAACACAAAGGCCTACTTGCTTCACCTAAGTCTTTGCATCTTCCTTGGTGTAACTAAGTTTCTATTGTACCCTGAGATTTACAACCACAATCTCTCAGCTTAAGTGCCATACAATAGCTACACTATACAAGCAAATGTTACAAACAAGGACAATCAACTTTTATTTGGTTGTCCCTGAAAAAAGATACCTCAACAATTCATTCATTTCAGTTTTTCATTCACATTGTCAAAAAAAGGCCTACATACTGTTTTTTTAAAGAAAAGGAAACAAATTACATATTACTCATGTGGAAAGCAGTAATAACAAAGAGAGGGTGAACAAACGAGTAAGCATTTACCCCCAGCTGATACATCAATGGAACTGTTGTCTGTAGAAAATGCAGAAAATTGTTCTCCTTTCTTGAATCCAGTTTTCATCTGCGAAAGAAAAACATAAAAATTAGGAAGTACTATTTACTAAAGTAGGTTGGGTCCCAGATGAAATACTGATGTCAAGTTTTTATTAACCAAATTAGTCTATTATGGAGAAAAATGTGCTTACATTTTGCCCAACAAGTTTACTATAACAACTATTAAGATGTGCAAAATAATACTTTTACCAAAGTAATCTTAGTAGTCCATAGAATAAAGATTAGCAGAACCTTTCAATAGTATTGATTTTCCTGTCTCAAACAGGATTAGAACAAATGGATATTTCTGCAAATGCTTCTTTTTCTAAAGTTATGATGTGGCCCCAAAGAAGGGGCAAAGTTTGTGTCAATCAATGATAACAAAGTCAATTAAATCAAGAGCTAAAAAAAGAGGGGAGTGCTCCATTAGACACAAGAGCAAGCATAAGTATCTCAGGATTTGTAACATGCTAGTCTTCACTAAGAGATCCTAGTTAAAGAACCCATCAACCTGTCAGATGCTATGTTGAAAACCATTTTCAATCAATTTACTATATGATATTGACTCTTCGAACTGAGCTAGTTTGTATAATTTTTCCCTTGATTGTTTCATACAGAGAATGCTTAAATGATAATTTTGAGTACCAGTGATCCAGTGATAATTCATTGCCCTCCCCAAATATGTGCATACAAAACTCTGCATTAAGTAATCTACAACTTGCCAGATGAAGGCATTTCTAAATAAACCTGTAGCACTGAGGATTTCATTGTTTCATGAGATTTCTTAACAAGTTAAAAATTATTAATACCATTAAAAATAAACACCACCATGTTCTACATTACTTATGCAAATTTTATTAAAACCACATGCTGGTGTTTTAGAAACACTAAAGACAGAATTTCTCAAATACAGCTTTAAAAATCTGTAGAACATCCGATCTCTAGGTCTGGGCAAAATCATGAAGCAAAATGGCTGTGCATCTAAAAAGATGTAAGAACTGCTTTTGAAGTAGTCACATGAATCTTATAGTTGATACAACTTTATAATTTAAAAAAAAGGTTGTTTTGTATAGGAACCTGGCCTTGCAAAGACTCTTTTTTTGAAAGTTTTGCATAACCACATTATTCTGGGTATTGAAATTTCTCTGGGAAATGCAGAATGCTTTTGTGCACTGCTTTTTTTCCCAGGCCTTGATGCAATCATGTTCTATTCAAATAGGTTTCTCCATAAAGGAAGTATGCTGATAATGGAGAAACCAGCCCACATCTCCTAGGACATATACTCCCCCTTAGGCTATTTAAGAATATTTCTTCTGCATTAAACATCTGTCTAGAGAAGTGCCATATAATTTAACAGCAAATATAGACAATCAATTATTTTGAATACTAATTATCTTCTCAGAATAAGGCTGCTTCCTATAGTTTAAGAAGAAATGAAAATGATTTTTTCCTCAAAAGAAAGAGTGATGTTTTTCAGAGATTTATTTCTTTTCATAAAGCAAATTAAAGTGGGTATATATGAATCCACTTTGTGCAGAAAATTCAGGCTGCCACTTTGTTCATCCAAAACAGCCTTGGTGCCCTGTGATATGTTAAATTTATGCCCTACGTAATATCCAAGAAATAAAAATCATGCCTGCTGGGAACTGAAAGGCAACATATACAGAGGACATAAGATTGGAGAGCCAAGCCAACTAGAACAAGTTATTTTTGTGAGTTGTGTAATGTACAAGCCAGGAGTTCAAAGAAATTATTTGTGATAGTACTAATTAGTAGATAACCAGATGCTTTAAGTTGAAGATGTATAATTTACCTAGCTTATTAGGCATCCGATAGTCATATTCTCCTCAGCAATAGCAATGGCCATCTACAGAATTTCTTTACATTGAATGTTTTATGCATCAGAAAAAAAGTACAGCAGAAGTAGCAATAGGATGAAACTAAACATGACACCCAGTCCTATTCAGCTGGCAATAATGAGCACGAAGAGCTTGCTCTTAATTAGTTTATTTTCTCTTTGATTACTTAATTTCTGTTTTTCTTGTTTCATCTTTTCAGAAAGTATGCATTATTATGTTAGCATGCATAATTTTAAACTGCAAATTGCCTTAAAAGTGCTGGAAAGTAGACAGATAATCAATAAACAGTGAATGTTTGCAAACAAACTGCTTCTCATGTAATAGTTATGCCTCATTCATAAAACTTTACAGGGAGTCCAAACTTTGTTACCTTGCAATCAGTAATCCCATCTTCTTTTCTTATGACTTGGTTGATTTCCTCCCCCCCAATTAATTATTAGCAATCACTGGAAGTCAAATGGCATATAAGTTTTAAAATAATTGAGGGAAAAATGGCTTCCATCTAGAACAGCGGTTCCCAACCTTTCTGGCTTTGCGGACCGGCCGCAAGNGTGGAGGGGAGGGGAGGGGAGGGGAGGGTTTTGTGTGCTTACCCACCGTTCGCGTGGCCCAGTTCCCAGGTGGTGGGAGGGGGAGGGGGTGGTTTCATACATGAATGTCATGTGTGCAAATGCAGCTTCATGCGCTCGCCCAGAAAACCCAAAAGAATTCTCTTTAAAGTCTTGCCGAGGAACTGTCTTATGTAAATAAATGCTCACCTACTGCTATATATTTGGAAATATTTGGGTATGCCCTTACAGAAGACAACAGTCACGTCTAAATTCATAAAATGGTCAATGCATAAACAACATTGCAAGAAATCTGATTTTATGTATTTTTTTATTACAGTTGATTGTGGTCACATATTTTGCAAAATTAAATTGTAAAGTTCTCTTGGAAGTAAGGTCAACTCCTGTTAACTCCATGGGTATGGCTGAGCAGATTGCTTGACACTGCTATCCTCCAAAATTTTTAAAATTGTTGTTCCCTGATTAGTTTACAGCCTTATTTCCTAATGATTTCTGATCAAAGTACTAAATAAGTCTCCCTGTTCAGGTTTTTGAAATCAGCCAGGATCTATTAGGTGCTGCTTTATTAAAATGATTCCACTGAAAGAAGAGCAATTCTTTAAGGAAAGCAAAAATTTTATCTGAAAAATTAAACTTGCCATATCAAGAACAGATTTTTCGGCAGCAACATTTTCTTTAGAAGACAATGTTGGACTGAGGCTGGGTAGATCATTCTGTAGTTCAGTTCTCTCTGAACTTAGCAGATTGGAGAATGGATGCATATTTTCCACTTCATCAAGATCAGAATCATGTCGAATGAAAGTTATCTCCCAAGAGGTATTTGATCTAAATGAATGAAAAAGATGGTAAACTGGTATTATATGCCGAGTCCTTCCAAGTAATAAAGATTTTTTTGTTGCTTTCTAGTTATTCAGGGAGCAAATTCATTAAGGTTAAAATTTGTTACAGTTTTTACTTTTGATAGAAGTACAGAGGAACCTTGACTTACAACAGTTTGTTTAGTGACCGTTCGAAATTACAACAGCAATGAAAAAAATGACTTATGGCCTTTTTTCATACTTATGACCATTGCAGCATTCTCATGGTCATGTGATCGAAATTAAGATGCTTGGCAGCTGGCTCGTATTTATGATGGTAGCAGAGTCCCGGGGGTCATGTGATCATATTCTGTGACCTTCTGACAAGCAAAGTCAA
>AZIM01000514.1:40637-51634 GCA_000516915.1 Ophiophagus hannah | reverse complement strand
TTGTCAGGAGGTCACAAAAGGTGATCACATGACCCTGGTACACTGCAACTGTCATAAATGTGAGTCAGTTGCCAAATGTCTGAATTTTGATCACTTGACCATGGGACCATGCTGTATTGGTCTTAAGCATACGTCACTTTTTTCCAGTGCCAATGTAACTTCAAATGGTCACTAAGCAAACTGTTGTTAAGTCAAGGACTACCTGTACACCTGACATGTTAGACTGGGATAAGCATCCCATAAGCCTAGAGCTAGGCAGTGTAACAGTCAAAATTTCTGCCACCTTTGTGTGCAACTTCAAGAGCAATCTATCTTCTTGCTGCCATGCCAGGAAGAGGGCAGAGCTCCTCCAAACCAACAACCTCTAAAGAAATTCAGCTAACCAGCCTACCTACTGCTACTGCTCTGAATGTCAGCAGAATTTCTCTGGTAACTGAAGTGCATTTGAAACTGGGAGTGTTACTAATAGGAAGATAAGCCACCACTTTTATTTGAAACACATTTAAAATTATGTTTAAAGATACATTTACATTTAGCACAGTTCTCAAACTAATCTGCAAGGTGGAACCCAAATAATTTCCCCCCCTTACATAGCTTCTAGAATTCTGTTAAAATATTGGAGTTTATCTATTTTACTTACTTAACTCTGAAGATTGGGGAAGGTCAGTTCTCATAGGCTTTGGCACAGCAGCAGGAAGACATGACTCAAGGTCAAGCAAATCACAGGAAGGAGCAGATGGCTGGTTGCCACCGGCCTTAAAATTAAACAAAAGTTGTTAGACATGATGCCTACTTTGCCTCTGAGCCCATATTAAATACCTCTAACTGCAATAATATCAATAATAACACATCTTGTAGGCAGTGAGGATCTCTTGAAGTCAGTGATTATTTACATACTGTACTCATTCAATTTGCATCCCGCCTGACATAAGCCATAGTGCATTTAAGGTAATAACACTAAAACAAACAGGCTTACTTCAAGAAGGGTAGATCAAATCAACACAAGATTTAAAAAACAGGACAGCAAAGTCCTGTTTCATGAATTTCTAGCAAAAGAAATAGGTCCTAGCTTGGGGCTCAAAATACTTTGAATTGGGCCTAGAAATACCTCTCAGAAGAGAACACTGAACATTCATGGTAGAACCGACTGCTATATTTTTCTACATGATGAGATGGGAGGATTTAAGGTCCCCAGCAAGTAGTTCTTCTTGAGGCAATCTTTCAGATATCCAGCTCACAAGTAATGTAGGATTTTGTGATGGTTAACAGAAGGATCTGTAATTCATCTTAGGAGGAGAGTTGGTCAATGGCTCCAAGCAGCCATCTGAGACTGGTTTGGCTGAAGCACAGCTGCAGCAGGACATCCCTTTGGCTTCAGGTGGGGAAAGCATACAGCTGCAGCCAGTCAGCAATGAGGAAGTAGAACTGCCTTCTGCACCTGATTCAAGAACAGGTAGGGCAGAGAAAAGGCAGAGCAGCTAAGGTCAGCCACATTATTCTTGAGGAGGCAGCCTTGCCCTTCTTGACAGGCTACACCAGAAGTTGGTTATTTAGCCCAGCAGACAGATGGAGATGATGCCGAGAATGTGTTTGTTGTCTTCTTGTATGTTTTTGCCTTGAACTTTGGACTGTGTCTCCAGCTGTTTCCTTTGCCTTGCCTTGCCTTTGCTTGTGGATTTGCTTTGGTCTTGGAACTTGCCTTTGCCTTGGGAACTTGCTTTGGCCTAGTGGACTGGACTTGTCTTTGCCTTGAGGACTAGTGTTGGCTTAATTTGAGTAGCCTGAGAGACTCATAGGGATTGAACTGGTGCCGGCACAGGGAATTGCTGGGGAATATCAATTTAGGTTTGGAAGCCTTAATAAAGACTCCTTACACCATGGTGTGTGTGTATGTGTGTGTGTGTATGCACATATATGTATGTATGTGTGGGACAGCACAACAGGCTATGCCTCTAACTCTTGGAACTAAGGATCAGTTAAAGAACAGCCATCTTGTAGGATTCATATTCATGGTTCTCAGCTGTTACAACCTTTAAGTATTGTTTCATCATCTTCATACACTTCTCTTGTTCAGATGACAAGAATCATATTTGGTCTCAGCAGCACAGTGCTATATCTCTACCCAAAATACTTATCACTTCTAGGGATTTTATATGAAAAGCTGGCTATTCTTCCAGGCATCAGGGTAGGGTCGATGGACCTGTTTCAAATATATGGGTTTGTCACTTTGTAATTGTTTTGTAATTTGGGGAGGGGATTGATTCTGATTATGTTCTTATTTATTTGTTATTTTTGTATTATTTTTAAAAGTTTTTAACCCTGTAAGTCACCTAGAGTCAGCTGGAGTTGGGTAGCATCAAAAATCAAATCAAATGAATAAATATGAAAAAGCATGTTCTCTCTGAAATTCCTGATGTTTCCACAGGCTTTTTGGACACAATCACAAGAAACAAAATCCCCATTTCACAATTTGAATGCCACAAATTGCTGATAAATTCAGATGATCAATGGAGGCATATCCGTCTTCTCTCCTTTCTGGTGAGGACAATCCATTCATTGGCCAAGACCACTAAAGTATCCAATATGACCTCAAAAGCCAGAATGAAATAATTAACTTCCTTCAAAGGTTCCTGCCCAGTTAAGAACGCCTTAGAAATGTTGCTCAGTTTTTACATTTGTTACCTGTTATTTGATAAGCATAAATTATATTGAATATGACATATGGCTCTATGCCAGCCAGAAGATTACTGCACACTGAAGATGAGTGAACAAAAGAGAATTGTCTTCTGCCAGGTGAGATTTACATAAGGTAGATGATAATACCGTAGCTGCTTTCCTGTGTTCATGACATGTTTTTTCCCTCTTCTCTTTTTCGAAGCTCTTCATTCGTATCATGCTTAGAGTAGATTCATATTGTCTAAATCCTCACTCCTCCCTGAATGCTTTTGTTTTTTACTAAGTAGAATATCGTGAGGATAGGAAGACGAGAACTTTCAAAAGAATAAACCATGCTTAACTCAATGAACTTAATTATCTGAACATTCCTAGTTTGGGAAGGGAAAAATATTCTGAATTTTAGGATGAACCACAAAATGTTGTTCTAGACTGGTAGAAATGACTATCAGTTACTTACTGCTGCACGTTCATTCTGGATTCTCTGATTCTCCCAGAAGCGTACTCTGTTTCTAGAAAACCTATATAAAAATAGTGTAGTCAATATAATCTATTTCAAACAATGCAATGACAGTGAGTGTTATTAACATAAAACATATAAATATGGAGATTAATAGCAGCCTTCATATTTATATGCAATACCTGTCCTTTTACATTTGAGAGTCTGGGATGTCTTAGCATATTCAAATCTTGAGCACCATTAAGCCACAGATGCTATAAGGAAACAAAACTGTAGAGGTATTACTGGAACAACTGAAATAAATCTCTTTTGTTCCTATTGTGCAATACCAGGTAGGTGCTCCTATAAGCAGCAGATGACTCAAAAGTGAAAAACAAGGATTTCAGAGTACCACCTTCCTGCTCTTTTTTTGAGGGCATAGAACTCATGGTTAAAGAAAGTTCTGGAGACTATTCTTCCTGAACCCGCCTTATACTGTATATCTCTTAATGTGGAAGGAGGCATAACAAACTAGACCCCCGAGAATTTGCAGCACAAACATTCAGAATGCATGGAAACTTAGTGGTCATGACGGAGGCTTTCTGAAATATGGGACACAAGTGTCACAGTGAAGAGTACAGTAATGTCACTCCTGGATAGTAACAAACAGCCTATAAAGCAAAGGTGGGAAATTGCTCAAATTGCTTGCAATACTGCCTCGCCCAGCACCCCAACTTCCTGGCACCCAAAACTAGTAGAATAGCTGCCAGAATTGAACAACAATTTAAAACTTTAATTTGTTTTCAAACCTAAGGGCAGGAATGATGGAAGAAGACCTCCCAGATGCCTCGTGCTCTTAGCCGTCCCTAAATCCTGTCAAAATTTTGCAATTTTTCAGATTGATTTCACCTATTTTTTTAGGGTTGTGGTTGAAGGCTTAAGGATATGAATAGAACATGAGGCCTTGAGAGACAAAGGAAGGTTGTACCAAAAAAACTCCCAAATAGGACAGACCAATCACATAGTGTCTGCCTCCTGATGATCAAGGTAACTGAAAACATATCTGGTTAATTATGTGGAGTGAGTCCCAAATAGGTGGAATCTGATCATGCAGTGCCTTTCTCTGGTGGCAACAGACTGCCCTGAAATTCCTGTAAAATGACTACCCTGCCTATAGGTTATATGAAGCCTAGCAGAAGCAAGTGCTTGTTATAGTAACACATACAGATGTTGGGTGCTTCTTCTGCCAAAATAACCAATCAACCAACCAACCAAAATCTCCTGGTGAGAGAAAGATGCACAGTTTTGAATTGTATAAATGTTTGTTTTCCTTGTATTTGTATCTTTCCTAGTATTTGTAACAAAAACTTATTATCAAGAGTTGCATTCACACTTCAGGGCAGACCCCTTTTTACTGTTATTTTGAAATGTAACCAGAACCAGAGTTCTTCAATCTGAACTCTATTTCAAAGGAAATTGCGTTTACAAATGAGTCAGGCAATTAGTGTCTGCTCAGCCTCTCAATACTCATGTCCCAGAGTAACTGATCTTCTTCATAAAGCTCAAACCACCTTCCAAATCTAACTGAAAAAGAAAACTTTGTAGGCTAAAAAATGTTGAATATTACAACCAGCCTTGGATGGAAATCTCAAGCTATATTTAAATGTACTGGATCACTCCAGTTTGGGTGTGAATTCAGTCTCTTGAGATTCTAAGCTCTTTTTTTTCTGATACAGGCAGTCTTCACTTACCAAGTGCAATTAGACCTGGCAATTCCATTACAAAGTAATATGGTCATAGAATGAAATGTCATGTGAGTGTCGCTCGAACTTACATCAATTCCAACTGCAATTGTTAAGAGAATAACTGTGGTTCATTGAACAGAATGTCACATGACTTAAGACTTCCCACCAGCTTCCCCAATGACTTCGCTTGACAGAAGCTGGCTGTGAAAGTCGCAAATGCTGATAACATGATCACGGGATGCTGCAATCATAGTAAATGCGCAGAGGTTGCAAATGCCCAAATTGGGATCATGTCACTGTGCGGATACTGTGATGGCTGCAGCTTTGAGAGCCCAGCAGGAGTCTCCTTTTTCAATGCTATCATAACTTTAAAAGGCAACTTAACAAGTGCTTGGTAAGCAAGGACTACCTGCATTGCAGAAGGTGTTCCACAAACCTCTAGTATTTCCATGTATTCTGATAGGAGGGGAAAGGGTATAGCAATTTTTATTGATATAGTACTTTTAATATGATACATAGTAGTACTTAACATCCTATTCCAGTCTTCCATAATAGTAGAACAAAGGGAGTTTATGTCTTCACAGTTATATCAGTGGTCAACACTTGGCTTGATTAAATGAGCGTACAATATTTGTATCAAATATGAGATAGCTGATATCTGATTCATCTTACAGCCTCTGAACATCATGTTATAGTTACAGATGATGTTTTTTATAGTCATTTTTACAAGCAATTCTGCAAGGAAAATAATATGATAGTTTAACCTATTTATAGATATTTGAACTTTTGGTAAGGAGCCATGTTAGTTTCTTCCTTGTGATATGCTTCTCAAAAAAGGTTGAAGTCTATTCTATACTCCATCTCCATTTATTAGGCTTCATACTTGTCCAATACAAAGAACATAACCTATTCATTTATTATTTCTATGAACTGTTCCTAACTAAAGATCCAGCATTCCTTCACCCCATTGTTGGGTAGAAGGAGAAAGTAAATAAAGAGATATGCTGTTCATGAAGAAAGGCACAACAATTTGTTAGCACAGACTACATATATGACATTAAGTAATAATACCTTTCATGTCCCAGTAAGACATTATTTAGATTTTCATTCATTTGTATGAGTTCAGTAATCACGTCTTCATTCTCCACAGTTGCTAGCAATTCCATAATTCTATCTTGCATTGCCCGACTTGTTTTGTAGAGCTTCTACCAAGGGAGAAAAGATATACTATTTACATTTGAATAGCAAAAATAAGAGATGCTGAAAACATTGAAAACATCAGAAGCACAGATCCACATGGCATTTAAAAAAATGTCATTAATTCATTAATCCTCCCCACCCATCATCTTGTGTTTAATGGAGGAAACATATCACATTTTAAAACTGACATAGTAAAAAACTTTTTAGAAATGGCCATAGGCCTCTCTCCCTTTTGGTGACTGTAACCATACAGCAAATGCTTTAGGTAGCATCATGAAGGATGAAGCACCAAAGTACATGGAAGTAACAGCAATAATACTTAGACTTACATACAGCTTTATAGTGCTTTACAATACTCTCTAAGCCAGGGGTCCCCAACCCCTGGGCTGCAGACCTGTTGGGAACCAGACCGTGCAAGCAATAGGCAAGTATGTAAAGCTTTATTTGTGCATGCATGGGATTTAGGATGCTCATATGAAGCATCATCTCCCCCCTTGCCACTACTGCTGGTCTGTGATGCTAGAAAGGTTGGGGACCATTGCTTTAAGTGGTTTACAGAGTCAGCATATTGCCCCCAACCATCTTGGTCCTCATTTTACCGACCTCGGAAGAATAGAAGGCTGAGTCAACCTTGAGCTCGTCAGGATCAAACTCCTAGCAGTAGGCAAAATTAGTCTGCAATACTACATTCTAACCACTGTGCCACTATGGTTCCTTAAGGAAGAAAGCCAGAGACAAAAATGTTTTGTTTTGCTAACCAAAAGTATTAAGAAACCAAAAATAAATTTATACTGAATCCCACATTCTACTCCAATTCTAAGATAAAAGGTAAAAATTATATATGGAAGGGAATGTGAAAGGAATACAGTCTAAATTTTGTAAGAGATATTCATGCAGGAATTGATTTAGAATGTATTTCATTCATGTATGTTGGTGTGCACTTTTAAACATACATTTAATAAAATCTATGATCCATTTTATAAATTTCTCTCTGAGTCATGAGAGGGATCATAATACTTAGACATAGGCTTGGTTCATACATAATGCTAAGCTATACTACTGTTTATGCTTAGAATCCAGCTGTTATGTGTTTTGTCAGTATGCTAAGTCATAAATTAACTGGGTGTAAGTGTGACATCCAAATTCCAATGACAGCCAAATTATGTTTAGGGGAGAGAGCCTTAACAATAAACTTATTAGATTGATATGGATATAAACAGTAGCTTGTTTAGAAAACCAAGGTTTGGACTTTTTGCTTTTTAAAACCGATTTAATATTTGTATGAGTCAGGTCTTAGAACAGAGACCTTCTAACTTTCCAGTGAGTATATTTTTATAGATTTTGTTACATGGAGGTTGAATACTTATCTAGAATATGTGTTTGTATGCATAGATACACATTGTTTTAGGAATCTAGACAGACAGACAGACAGCCTCAAATTATAAGATTACAGGAAAGCCAAACGTAGTATTATTTTCCTCATCATGCATATTTTGGGAAAACTTGAAGATAACACCCCAATTGGCTTACTTTTCTCATCAGTGAAATCGATTGAAGGACAAAAGGAAATTGCTCTAACCACTTTATTCCTTTCATTACCCTTTTTTACATCAAATGATTGTGAAATGAAAAACCTTTATCTAAAACACACACTTACTCTATGTTTACCATTGCCTTTAGAGAAAACAGGCTCCTGTGAAGGAAAGTGAATTTTCACACCTTTCCTATACATCATTTGCAATGTTTATTATTAAAAGAAACTTCCTAAGTTTGTTTTACAAAATTCAGCTTTCCGTTCACTCAAGCATGTACTAATTTTCTTCAGAAAAGATGTGGGAGAAAGAAATAGAAAACGTAGAATCAACACAGCAGGAAGCGTCAGACATCAGGAAACAAACATAAGAGGTTTCAGCATGCAATCTTATAGTCCCTAAGAAGTTCCCTCAGTGCCTGTAGGATTGTTCATATTTCTTTGTGAAGAAAAAGAATTCTAGTAGTAAAAACTATCTTTGGAAAGCCAGAGGCCCCACTGTAAGAAAAAGGAAACTGAAGATCCACTGGACTCCAAATTATTGTTGCAACATGATTCTAATTTTTCCAGTTGTGGAAAGAGATGCATTAAAATTGTGTTTCTTTTAAAGTGGGTAAGGAAAATAAGCAGAAGACTGAATGTTGTTACATGCTTTGAAGACTCTGCCTTGACGCTTTGTCAGAGAATAAATGTGACTGCTCTGCTTCTGAAGGGTTCAATGTTAATTTAATGCTCACTTTAACATTTTCACCTTATTTTTTTCTGGCATTCTGAACATTTCTGACTAGGGATAACATCTTGCTTCTCCCTGAGATACAGGGAGTAAATCCTGTTGTACACAGTATAGGCATCCCCTAATAAGCGTGCAAAGAATTTGGCTGCATAGATCTTAGCTCGATAAAGTCAACTGTAGCACAAAGAAAACAAACATAGAAATATAGTGATCGTATTTATGATCACAATAATGATCATAAATATAGTGATCCAGAAATCACTGGAAGACTACCACATATATCATAAAGGCCTCAGAGGGACAGTCATGCTACAGAATCTTATGGCATTTAAAGATTAATTAGGTTCTGTTGCAGAAATTCATGACATATTAAAAACAAACAAGACACCATATTGCTCCCTAGTCTAACTCCTGTTTCTTCATGCGCTGATATTTCCACAGCAGTTTTGAATGGTGATGTTATCTGATTACAGACCTACCATTTTACAGTATGAGGTAATCTTGGTCTTTATTTACCAAATACCTCATCTCATTATGTGCCACACAAATCCACCTTATTAAAAACTATCAAAAGGGAAAATATTTTCCATGCTACAAATCAAGGATAGGCAAGTTGTAGTTTTCGGCCCAATTTTCCACAAAAGATCAGGCCACACTTTAGGAAATAATAAGTTGCTCTTCACAGACTGCTGTTTCACAAAGAAAGAAGAGGATATTCAAAGGAGAAGAGAATATAATTAAAAAGAATATATAAAGGGGGGGGGAGGTATGCTAGACAATCACTGTCCCAGATACTTTGTTTCTAGCAGCACTGCCCCATCTTTTCCTCAGTTGGGGTTACCATGGAGCCTTCGAGAGATGGCAACTGAGGGAATCTTATTGCTATGGAAAAATGGTAGCATATGCCAACTACAAATGCTTACAAAAAGTCCTTGACCGACATCCATTTGTTTAATGCCATTTAAAGTTAAAGTGGCATTGAAAAAGTAACTTATGACGGCTGCAGTGTCCCTGCAGTCATTTATTTTTATATCCCACCTTTATTATTTTGTAAATAATTCAAGGCGGCAAACACATCCAACACACTTTCCTCCTCCTATTTTCCCCACANNNACAACCCTGTGAGGTGAGTTGGGCTGAGACAGAGGGACGGGCCCGAAGCCAGCCAATCAGCTTTCATGGCTAAGGCAGGACTAGAATTCACAGCCTCCCAGTTTCTAGCCTTAACTGCTACACTAAACCATGTGATCAAAATTCAGGCGCCTGGTGACTGGTATGTATTTATGACAGTTGCAGTATCCCTGAGTCATGTAATCACCGTCTGCAACCTTCAAAGGAAACTTCCAACAAGCAGAATCAATGGTGGAAGCTATATTCACTTAAACAACGCGATCACTTAAATGAGAGTGGCAAAAAAGTTCATAAGATACGGTACAACTCACTTAACAAGTGCATTGCTTAGCAACAGAATTTCTGGCCCCAGATGCGGTTGTAAGTCAAGGGCTAAAGCTATACTAGAAATAATGTAAGAAAAATAGCCATCTTTAAATTGGATAGAACCCAAATAGATGCTATGATTTCGAAAGAACAAATTTTGCCTCCTCCTTGTGACTTCCATTCATACTCCTCACATTTCGGAGTCTTGCGTTCAGCAGACTCTTATTTATTAATAGGAAAAGAGTTAGATGAAAAGATATCTCACTATGCCCAGAAATGCTTCTTGATCATACAATCGACATTCTGGGCAATTCAGGGAGGAACTGAGGAATTGCCAGAGCCAGCTGAGCAATCTCACTTGGAGCATTTCTTACTTGTGATACGCTGCTCATATTTTTGCCACCTGCTAAACTTCTGTGTAACAGTGGCCCCCAACCTTTCTAGCTTGGTGGCCTGGCCTGCCTTGGTGGGGAGGAGGGCCTGTGAGTGTCAGGCACACACACGCCTTCCACTGCCACAAATGGAGCTTTGTGTGCAAGCGGAGGGTGCTTGCGTTCACGCACAAAGCTCCATCCACATGAGCAGCAGGCACTCGTGCTTGCATGTGCACTTGTGAGTGGAGAGCACTTGAGGGGAGGGTGCTTGTGCAAGCCCGGGAAGCTCTACTTATGCGAACGGAAGGCACTCGTACCCGAAGCTCCATTCATGTAAATGGAGCTTCATGCATGAACGCAAGCGTCCTCCTTTTGTGTGAGCAGAGCTGATGCTTCACACACATGCTTGCCCACTTCTCCCACATCCCGGTTTCAAACAGGCTGTGGCCTGGTAGTGAGCCGCAGCCCAGGCACTGGGGACCCCTGCTGTATAATGACTGTGCTTGACAGTAGTGCAGGAAGCATTTATACTTCCAGCACAAAACAGAAACAACAATAACAGCAAAAACCCTGTGTTATACTTACCTGTAGAAGTGCCATATCATCTGGGTTTTCTGCTCCAGGAACATTTTCTTTCAATATTGCTGACATGACTCTCACATTCATTTTTACCACGTCCAGTTCACTGTAGAGCTTTCCAACCTGTCGAAAAGCATAAGATTCAATCTCTCTATATAAAAGCAAAATACCACTCATGCATCATCACAAAATTTCCAGAACTGTAAAGCCTACAAACTTGAAATTTGGCACCTATGTTCCTCTTGGCTTCTAGGTGCTACTAAGAAAGGATTTTTCGAAATGACCA
>AZIM01000513.1:645113-657213 GCA_000516915.1 Ophiophagus hannah | reverse complement strand
AGACTTCTGGACTTCAATTCCCAGAATTCTGGGAGTTGAAGTCCCGAAGTCTTAAAGTTGCCAATGATGGAGACCCCTGGGCTATACTGTGTTGGTCCTCAACCTGCACATAGCCCCTTTATACCATAAGAACCAAAGACCATAAGAAAGTCATTGTATTCTACTATAACATTCCAGATAATGTATTTCCTAAATCTATACCTACATATACTTCTACATCTAGTCTAACAAGGAGAAGGACTAGGGGCTGACATGATAGCAATCTTCCAATATTTGAGAGGCTGTCACAAAGAGGAGGGGGGCAACCAATCCCCCAAAGTACCAGAGGGCAGGACAAGACGTAATAGATGCAAACTTATCAACGAGAGATCCAATGTAGAACTAAGGAGAAATTTCCTGATAGTGAGAACAATTAATCAGTGGAAACGCTTGCCTCCAGAAGTTCTGGCTGCCCCATCACTGGAGGTTTTTAAGAAGAGACTGGACATCTGTTTATCCAGAATGGTATAGGGTCTCCTGTGTGGCAGGGACCACACTAGAACAGCTCCGAAGTCCCTTCCAATTCTATGTGTGACCTGGCTGTTGGATTTGTTTTTGACACATAAGATTTCCATTGCTTTTATTTCATTCATCTATCTACTGCTTTTGATTTATATGAATCGCTACTGGAAATTACCTAAAAATAGACGTTTACTATCATTGTTTATAGACTGGCTCCGATCCTACTGATTTTCTGCAAATCTCATGAAATAGTTTTGTCAATAGGCTTCAGGATCCCATGAAAGTATAGATCAGAGGTCTTCAAACTTGACAGCTTTAAGACTTATGGACTTCCACTCCCAGAATTCCTCCTCCAGTCNNCAATCGAGTCCTTAAGATCCTCAACCTTCAGGTGTTCAGAATTTGTTGCCAAGTTTGAAGACCTTTGTGCTAGCATGTTGGGAGTATTCAAGCACTTTGCATGCTGTTAGTAGCCTTCCCAACAACCCTGTAAGGTAGGATCGAACTCACTGGCAAAGATATTCCCCTGATCTGGGGTGGGAATAAATGGGGTGGAAGTTGTGAAGGAGGAGAATGAGGTCAGGCCATAGGGAGACTCCCTGAATCAGGGGTCCTACGAATGCTTTGGAGCAAGGGACTCCAGCCGTGGCCCCTTTAAGACTTGTGGACTTCCACTCCCAGAATTCCTCCTCCAGTCNGGAGTTGAAATCCACAAGTCTTAAAGCTGCCAAGTTTGAAAGACCCTTGATGTAGATACACTGTTTGTAAGATCTTGAGGGCAGTCTCCTGTGGTTTTAGTTATGGTTTTCTAAAATTTTATTTTTAAATGTTCTGTTTTCTGGGTGACTATATAAATTTAATTAAACAAATAAACAAATATCAGCCTGCAGGACCTACCTAAGTCCAACATTTACAAGATGCACTTCATAAAAAATTCTCCGGCAACTTCCTGCTTGAAAAGTGGACGCAGTTTATGTATGTCAACAGAGAAACTGTAGCAACTGTGACTCCAAAACACTCTACAGCCCTGATCTGAACACAAACGTTGGCTTGGATCAATTGTTAAACAAACCCTGCTCTCTATTTACTAGTGTTAGTCAACCTTGGGAACTTCAAGATGTGTGAACTTCAATTCCCAGAATTCCACAGCCAGCTATGGCTGGAATTCTGGGAATTGACGTTCACACATCTTCAATTTTCCAAGGTTGAGAAACACTACCTTAAAAAAAGAGTTAAACCTGATTTTTTTATGTGATTAGCTCAGATTCCTAACAGGGCCATTTTTTGGCAGAAAAAATCCTGACAATGCAACACTGTGACTGAGCTGACCAATTAAGCTCTCTCTTCCTTCCTGCAGCCTCCCCTCCTTGGTCTGTCTCTCCCTCGTGCAGGCCACTCCCTGAGACCCCATTAAAGGAGGGACAGATGGGGAAAGAAGAACTCCATCTGGGACCACAGAGCAGGAAAGCTGCAGCAGATGGGGGAGCCAAGAAGCTAAGGCAGATAAAAGACAGGGGACGCTGGTGCAGCTTCCAGAAACCATAATAAAAAAGTAGGAATAAGTTCCGCAAACCAGGAAGAGGCTAAGAATCAAGCAACTTTGATTTTCTCCACTGTTTCTCTTTCTCCCGTGATATTCACTGCCAATCACCCACCTATTTGCAGCCTATTAGGAGTGCTTTTGAGCTACAGAGAAACTATTTGTTTGTTTGTTTGTTTATTCAATGTTTATCCCACCTTTATTACTTTATACATAACTCAAGCCAGTGGACATGCATAATACTCCCTCCTCCTATTTTGCCCACAACAACAACCCTGTAAGATGGGTTGGGCTGAGAAAGAGTGGTTGGCCCAAAGTCACTCAGTTGGCTTTCATGCCTAAGGCAGGACTAGAATTTACCATCTCCTGGTGAGTCATCCAAGGTCATCCAACCAGCTTTTATGCCGAAGGTGGGACTAGAACTCCTGGTTTCTAGACCAACACCTATACTTCTCTATCAAAGTGGTTTTTCTTACATCTAGAAAAATGTAAATAAATATCTGCATATCTGACATCTTTTAGTGTCTGCCTTTGGTTTTCAGAAAAAATTACAAATGTGGTGACATTATGATGGAGACAGAATGAGAGAGAGAAGGCTGTTGGTCCACACACAAGCAGATCAATACATTCTAGTGAGAACTGCCAGCCAGTTATAATACTTTTCATTGTTTAATTATTAGGTTTCCAATGTATTGAACAATTCATGCATCTTAGCTGGTCTCTGAAAGCAAAATAAGGTTGAGCCCAAGGGCATCTGCAGGTGGCTCAAAAAAGCCATGATGCAGCCATGATAGTATGACCAAAGTCCCAACCTTATTGATTTGTTGATTGATTTTACAATCCTGGTATATGTAAACACTGAAAACCAAATAACGCAAGAAGATTACAAGTAATCCTCCATTTACAACCACACTTGGGAAAGAGAATTTCCATTGTAACTCATTGTGGGCAGAAGTCAAGTTGGACCCTAATTTTACTACAGTTTTTATGGCAGTGATTAAGTGAATCATGAAGTAATGAAGTCAATTCAACTTCTCCAATGGGCATTACCAATTATTGGCAAAAGGGATCATAAATNTGTAAATATTAGTGGGTTGCCAACTTCTGAATTATGATCAAATGGGGGATGCGGTGGTCGTAAGTGCAAATACAGATCATTCATCACTTTTTCCAAGTCATCATAACTTTGAAGCATTGTGAAATGAACGGTTGTAAATTGAGGACTATGTATACTGTACACTCAAATATTCCTATCCTGAAGAATTCCCAAAGCCTATATAACTGTATATATTCCTATTCGGGATTAATTCTTCTCAAATTTGCCCCGAACAGCCTGCTGAAATAACCAGCTTTGATTGCCTTCCTAAATCCTAATAGCACTGAGATAAGTAGAATCGCTGAGTTTTCAACAGGAAACTCCTATTTTCCTGATCATGAATCTTCTGGAGGAGTCACAGTTCTCCCATCCTTTTTCCCTTGCCAATTTCTCCATCTGAAATGCAATTTTAGAATCCGACACTGTCCATTTCATATCTCCACAATCAGTTTCATAATGCTGATCAAAAACTCTAATTTTATTTTCCCTCCTAGGGGAAAAGAGGTGTAACCGGCACCTCTTTTCAGAAACTTCCCTGAAGAAAAAGAAATCATCTTGTTATTTTTCAAACACTGCATTTTAGCACATTTGCTAAAAGATTTTGTCACAAAAGAAGCCAGATATTTTTTTAAAGATGGCTTTGGGCGAGAAAGTGGCATCTAAAGAACAGAGGGTGTCTGGAAAGGAAATTTTTTTAAAAATGATATGGTTGCCATGACCATGGGAATCAGGGTGTGCCTTTTTTGAAAGTGTGACCAAAAAAACACTGAGATTGAAGGGAAAAGCGAGTGGGGGAAAAATATAAATTTTGCAGACAGACAGAGTGACTTATATATTTAGGCTGTCTTCCTCTAAGGAAGAACAGACTCTCTCCCCAAAGGTTAATCTATTAGATGTTTCTTCATCCATATATTATGAATGCACTTCCAATACAGTTTTTTATTCATTAGAAACCAGAGCTGTGCAATCCTTCAGGTTCAATTTGAAATTTATTCAGTTTGGTAATGCAAACACAGCTCCATAATAATTAAGATACAATAAGACTGTTCCATAAAGTGAGACCATTGAAATGGCAGTTGAAGAAGAACCTCTAAAAGTTAGGTGCCTAAACTGATAATTAAAACCTATACAGGTAGCTCCTGCCTTACAACAGTTCATTTTGTGACTGTTTGAAGTTACAACGGCATGGATAAAAGTGGCTTGTCGCTATTTTTCACACTTACAGATGTTGCAGCATCCCCATGGTCACAGGATCCAAATTCAGACACTTGGGAAGTGACTCACTTTTATGACTGTTGCAGTGTACCCCCCCCCCCCCCCCCAAAAAANCAAGTAAAGTCAATGGGGAAGCCGGATTCACTTAACAACCATGTGGCTACCTTGACAATTGCAGTGATTCACTTAACAACNNNGGCAAGAAAGATTGTAAAATGGGGCAAAAAAAGCAACCACAAAGGTTTGCAAGTTGCCTCCTTCTCAATATATCTCAGCAGGCAAGATGAATCACGGCTGGTGAATGATATATGGCCAATCAGAGTACTTTCCATCGAGCACAGGAGTTGATACTCCCCAACTCCCCATCTCATGGTCTAGAGCAACAATGGCATCTATTAGATGTACGACGTGCCCTCCAAATCTACATAGACAGGATGGCCTCTTTTAGGAAGATGGAGGCGCTCTTTGTCTCCCTTTAACCTTCTACTCAAGGAAGGAAAGTCACGTCGTTGACGGCAGGTGGCTGCGAGCCACGATCGCAAAGACTTACGAGACTCAGTCTTTGCCCGTGCCTACAGGCATTACAGCACATTCAACTAGGAGTGCCGCAACGTCGGCTGCTTGGGCTACTCAAGCGTCGATCGATGAGATCTGCTGGGCGGTAATGTGGGTTTCACCATCACCTTTCATAAGGCACTATAAACTGGGCGTTTTTGCTTCCGCTGAAGCAGCCTTCGGCAGACGGGCATTACAACGAGTCCTCAGGTAAAAAGGGGGAGACCCTCCCGTAGGATATGCCAGCTTTGGTATGTCCCATGCCTGGATGCTCTTTACAGCTCTCAGGAGAAGGGGTGTTGGTGCTTACCTGACACGGCCATTCTCTGTGAGCTGTAAAGAGCATCCAACCCCACCCAGAGACCATCTGGTGTGGGTCCATTCCTGGCCAAGTCTAGAGAGCAAAGGTGAAGGAGAGCAACGATGAACTTATCACTTTGACTTCGCCAAAACTGGGGACACTAAGGAGGAGCCTCAAGGAGGAGTGTCCTCAGAAATCATCTCAGCCTACCGAGAGACAGACAGAAGCACCTCCACTGGTTCATAGGTTCTCACTGTCAGGAGATGTCTCTTTAGTTCTACGTTGCTTCGCTGCTTGCTTAGTTTCCATCCATTGTTGCTTGCCTTTCCAGTTGAGGGGAGGCCCTGGTCTAGAAAGCTCCACTTGAGCTTCTGCTCTGCTTTCAAGTGGGCATGGGGAGAAGCTCCCCCGCCCCCAGAATCCAGCTCTTTTAAAACTTTTACAACTTTTCTGTGAAAGTGCCCACTTGGGGCACCCTTTGGCATGTGCCTGTTCTTAAACTGGCCAGGAAAGAGTCAAAATGGGACGTTGCCTGACATTTCTTCTGGAAGGATGGCTGCAAGTTGCGAACCTTCTTGGTTGCTTCTTGCCTCCCCCTCCCCCCTCCCCTCTCCNGCTCCCCTCTCCCCCCACCCCCAGGCCCTGGTTGGGAGCCACAATGCAAGGGAACTTGCAGAGGGAGCAGAGTGGCAATGCCTCGTCCAGCATGGAAAACAGGATCAGTCCAGCCCCAGATCCACCTTCATCCAGGTGCAGAATACACCTGGCAGAATATTAAAGGGTGAGCTTGTCCTGGCCAATGACCCATCAGCTAGCAATATGACATCACTCGAAAAAGCCCTCATTGGCTGACGGGATCTATGAGGCAGGAGTCTGTAGCCCAGCAACTGCCAGGAGCCGATTTGCATTTGAGTGGCTGGCTGGCTGGGTTGGACATGATGGAGTGAAAGGAGCCCAAATTTCTTTTGCCAAAGTCCTACTTGAGCCTGAATCCCACCCCCACCCCTTTCCTTTTGCCGGTGAATTGGCCAGAAAAGGCTTCCTCCAGCTTTGGCTGCCTCTTCCCTCCTTTTTAGAAAAGGCTGGATGGGGAAGGGAAACACGTATCCCGGCCAGGAGCAGTGTGGAAAGACTTCTCCCTTTACAATTGACAAAAGGGGCTGCAAGGCATTCAGCCCTGTTGGCACAACACGATTGACCTGGTCTCCCTGCCCTGAGAAAATGGACACCCTCTGCTAAGAGCAAGCACAGGGGTAGATGGGATGTTTTTCACACACACACACACACACACACACACACGTACACGTACACGTACACGTACACACTCGCGTCATTGGAAGGGAGGCACTGAAGCTCCCTGTTTCTCCGCTCCCTCTGGATAAGATCAAAACCAGCATCCCCGTGGAGCCAGCCCAGAGCTCCAGCCTCCTCCACCCTGTTTCCCCCTTTCCCAGTACAACCACAAGGGGATAGTGGAGTGCTTGGAGAAGCTCCAATTTTGGAGATCTCTCTAGTGTTTTGCCCCTGCCTGGGGAAGTGGGAGAGGGCAGCAGCACAGAGCAGGGCTGGGTGGTGGGGTTCAGCTGGAAAATTTTCCTGTGGGTTAGTTGTGAGGGTCCGAAGACATCCATATGTACTAACTCTCCAGTTCAGCCCTGCAGCACATCAGGTGTGTCTACAGCAGTGGTGGCTAACCTTTTTGGGCTTCTGTGCCAAAAATTGTGCTTGCGCTCACGTGCCAGCACCCAGAAGGCAATGCGCGTGGGCTCCCCCGGCCCCTGCACATGTTGCATGCGACCCCCCTCTGTGCATGCATGTGTGATCCCCCCGTGTGCCATGCATCTCTGCGCATGCGTGTGAGACTTCCCCATGCACACTGCATGTCTCTGTGCATGTGTGCACATCTCCCACCCACCCGGCCCCCACACATGCGTTCCAGATACCCAACAATCTGCTGGCGGGTGGACGGCGGGCGCATATGCGCAGTTGCGCTCTTCCGGGAGACTTTTGCATGCCAGCAGAAGTGGCTCTGCGTAAAGTATTTTTATAAATAAATTGAAAAAGAATAAAAAAAGAAGTGGCTCTGCGTGCCACTTCTGGCATGCTTGCCAAAGGTTCGCCATCACAGGTCTACAGCATGAGGACAAAGCAAGCACCAAGTAGGTGGAAGCACCAAACTCATCCTGGCAGAAGATTCAGAGGGGTCCTTTTGCGTGGGGGATATAAGCTGGAGGGAGCAGTGTCTCCTTACTCACATGAGTTTGTGCCTGTACTGTCCTGAGCTTGGCCAGTGGACAGACTCCACATCTGAGACCCCGGTGCTTCCTGGAAGGATCAGCCACCGCTTTCTGGAAGTGCGCTCCGTGCTGCCTGCTGGATGGCGCCTCTGGGGGCTGATCCAGTAGTCCTGCAGGCCCTGGCGGCTGGAGTAAGCAGCCGGATGGAGGCTGACCAGCCTTTTCCAGGGCATCTCCTCTATCACCCGCCGGGGAGAAGGAGTGCGTGGCCTCCTGCAGAAAAGAAGGAGCCAGGGAAGGAGACCTCATTAGAGATGGATTCACATGGCATTAAAAAAGAATCTAATTATCCTTGCATAAAGTTTATGCATAAAGTAAATGTCCAGGAAGCACATCGATAGACACCTGGCAGATTCACCTGAGTGGAAAGGTGGGCTACCTATTGGATTATGCAACTCTACTTGTTTCATGCTCAGGTTACAGAGTCCTGGGCTCTCTACCCAGAAAGGCACAGCCGAGCCACCAGGAACCTGGCATGCTAATATTGGATGGTATCTGCCAGCTGGGGGCTTCCCTGGGGAGGGGGTGACATTAAAAAAAAATCAAGATGATGTTTGTGATTGCAATCAAGGCACCAGCCCATTTGTAAGGGGAGTCAGTCCGCAGGCTGAAGTAGCAATAAATAGCATAGCACTTATATACCACCTCATAGTGCCTTATAGCAGAGTTCACCAATCTTCTGGGTTGGTGGGCCAGAGCAGGGGGGAGGCGGGAAAGATGGGATAGTTTTGTGGGAGGGGCAGGCATGAGAGTGAGCACCTGTTGCTCACACAAGTGGGGCCAAGAGCGTCTGCAACACTCGTGCGAGTGGGACTGAGGGTGCCAGCAATGCTCCCGTTAAGTGGGGCTGTGAGTCCCCGCAACGCTTGTGCAAATGGGGCTCTGTGCACACGCACACGCCAGCCAATCACTCAAGCGGCCCAGTTGCAAATAGGCCGTGGACCGGTAATAGTCCTCAGCCCACCAGTTAGGGACTTTTGTGTTATAGCACTCTCTAAATCAGGGGTGTCAAACTCAAGGCCCCCAGGCTGGATCTAGGCCTCAAGGTGCTTAAATCTGACACGAAAGGCCGACCTGGAACCACCAAAGGATCAGCCCATGGTGCCTCTGACAGCTGAAATGGGGGAGTGTGCCCCTCCCCCCCAGGGCCTCGTTTTCACCCACCATGGCCTCCTGCAGCACTCTGCTGGCTGAAACCAGGCCAAAAAACAGACTGAAAAACAGGCTCAAAACAGGCCAAAAACATCCTGAAAAATGGGCCAAAAATGTCTGAAAAATAGGCCAGGAAAATGAGCCCAAAACAGGCTGAAAATGGGTAAACAAATAGGCTGGAAATGGCCAAAAAAGGACCTAAAATGGGCCACCACATGGCCCATTTCCAGCTAGCAGAGTGCTGCAGGAGCCCATGGAGGGCGAAAATGAGGCACAGGGGGGCTGTGCAATCCCCCGCACCCAGTTTTGCCCGACAGGGTGCTGCAGGAGGCATCCATCCCGCCCCCCCATCCTCCCCCAGCTGCGGTCCCCCTCGGCTGCCGGCTCACAGAGGAGAAATACAATGCTGATCTGGCCCTCAAAGAAATCCAGTTTGACACCCCTGCTCTAAATGGTTTATAATGTCAACCCAGGCTGACTTACAACCACAACTGAGACCACATTTTTAAGCAGGGTGGTTGTTAAGTGAATTGTGCCCAGTTTTACATTTTGTGCCATGGTTATTAAGCAAATCACTGCAGTTGGTTAAGTGAACCATGAAGTTGTTAAGCAAATCCAGCTTCCTCCATTGACTTTGCTCCATTGTCAGAGGCTGACTGGGAAAGTCGCAAATGACCCTGCAAATGTGTATACGTGCGGGTTTCCAAGCACCCAAATGTTGATCACATCATGGAGATGCTGCATCACTTGTAAGTGTGGGGACGAGTTGTAAGCCACTTTTTTCAGTCCTGCTGCATCTTTAAACAGTCACTAAATGAATGGTTATAAGTCAAGGACTAGTTATGCAGATGGGGGAGGGAGGCGGTGGTGGGATTCAACTTCTTTTACCACCGGTTCTGTGGGCGTGGCTTGGTGGGTACGCTTTGCACGCACACGCTTTGTGTGCACTCACCTTCTCCTGCACTCCTGCATTTTCCTTGCGTGTTCAACAGCTGACAGGCAGCAATCAGCCGTGCCGTGCGAAGCAGCTGAGCTTCAAAACCAGGAAATAAAGGTCATTATAGAGCCAGAGCAGGCGGGCCCTGCAGCTGATCCTCGGAGCTGCCGGTTCAGCTAAACCGGGCCAAAATACCACCCCTGGAGGGAGAGGCCAATAAAAACGCCTATCTTTGTGGGAGGGAGACTCCACTAGTGCAGAATAAGTCATACCAGTGACATGCATGTTGCAGGCAAGTCTTCCTGGATTTCCCTCCCCAGGTTTAGATGGCAGCATCTGATGGATCTTGGAAAGCCAAGCAGGACACCTCTGGCTTGGAGTGAGAGCAGCTACTCTGGAGGCTGAAAGTACATCCCAGAAGTGGCTATTTTGATTGTCCAAGAAAAATATATAGGGATGTCCATAAAGGCACCAGTTCAGCGGTCTTTATTTTTATTTATTTATTTTTGCATGAGGTGTGTTGAACTCTGTGCCCTAAGGGCAAACTTCACCCTTTTCATATATTTTCACCTTAGAAGGGGGAGCAAATGGCAGCCAATATTCAGCTGTTATGGTCAGAGAGGACATGAGGCTGCGAAGCAAAATGGCTCGAGTGCCAAACAGCCGCACCTGGCTAGGTAGGCAGAGACCAAGAGGTGGAAGAGGTAGGGAGCATGAAGCCAAGGTGGGTACAAGTAGATGGAAAGCTGACCTTGGGGATGGTGTACAAGAGCCATGAGGGGAATTGGAGAAGCAGTTCCGGCCCAGATAGAGAGAGAAGCAAGTGTGAGAAAGAAACTCAGAATAGCCCTGCCTTGATTTGGGGGCAGAGAGAAACTTAGAAGCTGTTAATACACCACTGTTTCCCAACCTCACCAATTTTAAAATGGATAACCTTCAATTCCCAAGATGCCCCAGCCAGCACATCCACTTATTCTCCCAAAATTGCCAAATTTTGGGGAGCATCACCCTATAGCAATCCAGTTGAATTCCTGAAATTGCCGCAGTGTTCTCTTTTGTGACCTGGCCAACCTCAAAGGGCTGTCAGCAGTCTAGAGTTGCCATACCTAATGCACAGGTGTTGTTAACCTGACCAAACCTGGCAAAGAGCCAATGGTGCATCCTCGCAGAGACTTGAAACAAGGGGATTTTCTGCATCTCTGGCTGAGCCTGAAATTCAAAATTCCTCTCTACTGGTTTAACTTGATGTGCAAATGTCTAGCCCAGTTAAATCAATAAGAGATGTAATCATACCAGAAGGGGCCAAGGAACCTTAAAGAGCATATTGCCCGTATTGTTCAAATCTGGAGCCCAGAAACTTTTTTAATGCACAGAAACTGTTCTCAGGCTGCCGGAGCAGATGGCATCAAATGGCAAGCATGAGTATTGCTGTCCTTGTACTCAAGGCTTGGTGAGTTTTTTTCAGGAAACAACAAAAATAAATAAATATTAAGTAAAATAAAATAAAACAAAACAAAGTAAAGTAAAAAAATAAAATACAATAAAATTTATTGCAGTGGTTCAAGAACATTAGACATGCACAAGAAGTTGAAAGTAAATCTGCAATGAAAGACAGCACAGGGTAGTGGTTAAGGCTAGGCACCAGGGATCCTGAGTTCTAATCTGATCACGGGCATTAAGCCAGCTGGGTGACTTTCTCTCAGGCCTAGGAAAGAGGCCATGGCAATGACAGGGGACTTGTCTAGGCAGTTGTCAGGAGTCAAAAAACTGACTGGAAGGCATATTGCAGAAACTGCCATAGGGCAAGTACCTTAGAAGCAGAAGCGCTAAGTTTGAACTATACAAAACCAAAAAAGTGCAGAACACCTAAGAACATAGACCCCCTGATCCAGTGGTGGGATTCAATTTTTTTTTACTACTGGTTTTGTGGGCGTGGCTCGGTGGGCGTGGCAGGGAAAGGATACTGCAANACTCAATGGGAGGCGGAGAATAGATGGGGCGGGGCCAGTGAGAGGCAGAATTTGCCGGTTCTCCGAACTAATCAGAATTTCCGCTACCGGTTCTCGAGAACCGGTCAGGACCTGCTGAATCCCACCTCTGCCCTGATCCCTAAAAGAGCTGAAATGAGCCCCAAATCTAGGTGAGTGAGGGAGCAATTAAACAAGGATTCGGAGCTATCTAATTTTGAAATAGAGATTAACATGTAAAGATTGCAGAGTAGAATTAAAAGATTGGCTGATAGGAGCAGCTGTTTCATCAGACAACGACAACGGACAGCCGGCTTTATCCAGGCTTCATCCAGGCTGAGCAGAAGCATGGCTGGGGATCCTGCAGCTGTTCCCTCTCCTGTTACAGACGAAGAACCCACGGCTCACAGCTGTCTTCAGGCACCGGGATGGGGCTGCTGGGATCACACAGTCTGCAGGCACTCTTCCTTTAAGTTGCCAGAACCATAACTCTGGTGAAAAAGCCAAAGAGGGCCAGAGTAGGACCAGAGGGCAAAGTT
>AZIM01000513.1:487971-504312 GCA_000516915.1 Ophiophagus hannah | reverse complement strand
GGGGGGGGGGGGTTACTTACAACTTTGGATTGCAAGTTACCATGGTCACCTTTCGCTTCCCACATCATGTGATTCCATTTTGAGTGCTTTAGCAACTGGACTGCATTTACAGTTTGTTGCAGTGTCCTGTGGTCACATGACTGCATTTTACAACGGTCTTGTCCAAATCCAGTATTTACGGTATTTTCAATTGTTCGCAAAACCATGCCCACAAACGACTGCTTGTGCTGCTTTATGACCACGGTGTTTACTTACAACTGCTGCAAAAAGGCTATAAAAATTATGCTAGTGTAAGGATCAGCCTCTCCCCCTCCCCTTCAAAATATAAGTATGAACTCTTGAAAACTTTGTGTTTCAAAAGGAATCTTTTTATTGATGAGGGGTAAAGCATGTCAAAATTCAAAGCAGGGTCTAGGGTCCCTCAGGGCACGCAACTAAGATAAAGAGAATTAGAACTCCTCCCTGCAGTCTGATTTGGATTCCACCACTCCACAGGTGTGAAGATGTTATTATCCCACCGTCTCTGAGAAAGCAGATAGGGAAAGGTTCCCAGGAATTATCTTCTGGTGCTGCAATCCACATGGCCCCTTCTCCCCTTACATCCCTCAAAGAGGTGAGATTTTTCCAGGCATCTGGGGTGCCAGGCAATGGTTATAAATCTTATCAATCGGTTATAAATCTTACAAATCATGTAAAATGTAAGCCAATGTAAGAAATAGGATATTTAGGATACATGGTGAGGAAAAGAATTAAATATATCAAATCCAACATCCCCCCCCCCTTTTCTTCCATCGAAGAACGGCAGATACACGGATCTGACAGTGGACTTTAACAGCTTTATGAGGTCATAAGTTTTGACCATGATCTGCAGGCTCCATTTCAGTCGTAACTTGAGAACTACCTGTATTTATGCAGAAATATTGAAAATTCCAAAGGTTCACAGTTTTTAAATACTGCTGTATAATATTACTCTTTTTTATGCATTGTTGACACAGAGGCATCAGGACAGCCATCTTAGGTTGTAGCAAAAATACTTTTTGATAGGTTGCTGTAAGATAACAGTTATTAATAAAGCTGCATGTCTCCAGAAGTGACACTTTTTGCCCCTTACTCCAAGAAATAAATTGGACATGTTTCCTGTTTGTTCACAAAAGGAGCTGAAGAAATATGGCGTGACCACCTTGGTGCGAGTTTGTGATGCTACTTATGATAAAGCACCTGTTGAAAAAGAAGGAATACAAGTTCTGGTGAGTATTTTTCAGTCTTTGGGAAATACAATCACGAACAGAATGGGACTGACAATATGGCAATCTTTCCATGTCATTGCTAAATGTCTTTTATAATGCTGTGGAATGTTCCTGTATATGTGTAAAATTGGTTTGGAATCTGGTCTGTAAAGCAGCTTGCATTTTTCTCCTTGTAGGTCTATGACCAGTCAAGGTTTTGACAGTTACTCATTTTGAGGAATAAGTATAAGTAGTATCCTGTTCACATCAGAACAGACAAAGATTTCAAATTGATCGGTTCAGCAGATAAACAGAACTAAGTTCTTCTTAGATAGAGAAGTCACAGAGGAAATAGTCCCAGCTGGTTAACTGCCTGTTTTCTGAGGGACCCATGATTATGATCTGAATAAAGTATACTAGCATGTTGCTTTTTAGTATATTTTGATGTAAGTTGCAAACCAGTCCAAAGGTATTAATGAGAAAGTCAAATATTAAAGCAGAATGTAATTTGTTTAACTGGCTGCTGACTGTTAAAGCAAACTATGGCTTAGTAAAGGAATATAGAGGATGACCATAACAGGGAAGATCCATTTTTAATAGGCAGATAAATATCACAGAAGTCCAAATTTTTGGGGGGAGGGGGAAGAGATCTGAAGGCATCTCAGACACACCCTGAATTCATACGAAGATAAAGAGTAGGAGAAGCTCATTCAGTCCTGTTTATATTCAGAAAACGGTACCTGTTCAGATCTGTTACTTTAGTCAGTTTTAATAAGAGTAGTTTTACATACAAAGTTTCTTGGTTTACTACCTTGTAGGGCTGACACCACAGTCACAGCTGCCATGCCAGGATATCTGATTATAAACTGTCCTGGTTATCTCTTAGTAATATTATGGGGATGAGAAACTGAGTCACCATTGTGGTATCTGAGAAGAGGAAGGGTGGGTTCTTAGTCTGATGGTTGCTCATAATCAGTAAATGCCTGGGTGAGTGATAAATGCTGATGCTAGAAGGTAGCAGAGAGACCCAGCAAGATGCAGAGAAGGATGACTAAGCCTTCCCTCATGCATTTGTAGAGTTCCAAACCTTGAATTATTCTTAAACATTGATGTGGTTGTTTAATCTCTCTCGCACAAACAAATGTAAACTGGTAATACAGAAATTATAAAACATAATAAATAAGCAAAATAGTATTTCATCAACAATAAATTGAAGCAAAATTCATTTCAACAGATCAAAGTATCTCTCTGAGTGGGGGAGGCTGTTTTCAGCACAGTAAAAAGGAAAATATAAAAATCTCAATTCTTCTAATATGGAGAAGGATTCCCAGAATCTCTTTTCCCCCTTTGTCAGAGTGAATTTCTTTGCACAGCATGAGACTCCAGAATTCTGACTATGGATTTGATGGGATCATTCATATCGGTGCAAGCAATCTGAGGGCTGCTGCTTGGCATCCTCTGTGTATACAGGTAGTCCTCAGATAATGTCTGTATAGAAGACTGGAATGTCCATTGTTAAGTGATGCGGTTGGGAAGTGTGACATCATGTGATCACATTGCTTAGCAGCAGCAATCTTGTTGCCATTATTAGCTAAATCCAACACAGTCATTAGGAGAGGAACAGGTAATCCTTGCTTAACAACCAGCCATTTAATAACCATTTGAATTATGGCCTGTGAAGCACTTCTGATTTGTTGCAAAATGCCCTCCCCAGTAATGTGATCACTGTCTTGCTTAACTACTGCTTCACACAGTGATTGAGATTCTGTCCCAATTGTGGTTATAAATTGAGGTACTAATATTAAAGTCATTCCCAGCTTGTTCTCTCCCAGCTCCAAGACCCAGTAAGGTAAGGGACTGCTTCCTTTTGAACTCCCCCCAGCTGTGCCCTCTTGGCTACCTGCCTATACTCTGTTGCCAGCTGCTTCTGCATTCATCAATACATACTACTACAGTATTGGCCAGGGCCTTTCCCATTGCCTTCTTTTGCACTGGTGCAGACAGGGCTTGCTTTCATGTGCTGAGGTTATTTTGCATAAGAAGGCCCTAGATGGGACATGAATGGAGGCCCTGGACAGGTCACAAGAGAAGCCCTGGCTGCATCAGCATGAAAGAAGGTGGTGCAAAGAAGATCCCAGCTATACAATAGTAGAGCAGGACTGGGTGGGCAGGGCAGGGCTGGGCTGGGCTGGGTGGCAGGAACAGCAGTGGGTGGTAGCAGGTCGGTGGATGGCCAAAAGGCAGCTGTAAATGTGAGTGGCCCTGAATTTTGTTTGTGACCACAGAGGCATTGCATTGGCCAGAACTTCAAGGCCTGGTCTTTTAGTCCCTTCATTCAGGGCTGCTTGAATGGACGCTAAGCAAGGATTATCTGTAATTAAATTGAGCCAGGGAAGCTATGTATTTTTTTAAAACTTGCCAAAATCCCTGGACTCTTGCTGTTTTAGAAACAAGAATCTTAAAAATAAACTGATTTCTGAGAGTTGCTTTTTAAAAAAAGAGAGAACAGCAAATCATAGAAAAACCATGGGAAACCAGTTGAAAAAAATACTTAAGAATCTCTGGTGAGGAAATTCACTGCTTTGGTTAACTCCTCCCTCTGGCAGGAGGGACAAAGTGGGAATGATTGAGCTGCAGGACCCCTATTTCATTTCTTATTTATGTTTAAATTTCTTATAGTGTTGATTAGACATTGAATGTTAAGATTTCTGAATGTATGTTAAAAGTAAAAACAAGCCCTATATTTCAATAAATGCAGCTTTTTAAGGTGAAGTATGTATAGCTGTAATATCTTAAATGCAATAAAAATTCAGGGAGTCAACTTCTCAAATTGTATTTTTGTTTTATTTAAAATAAAATAGCATAAAATAGGGATGTGGCTAAAACAAATTATCATGATATTCTGATTTCAGTTCATATTCATTGATCAATCATCATGAACCTAAAAGTGAAAGATTTTGGGTAACTTCGACAAGTCTAAATTTCGATAATTCTGAGATCAAAGCTAAGACTTCTTGGACAAGTATGGATAAAAAAGTATTGGGACTTGGATCTTGTCTTGGCTTCAATATTTTCAAATTACTTTCTCCCAAGATTATTTTTGGATCTTCCGTATTTCTAGAAATTCCCAGCCTTGGAATTCCTAGAAGTTGCCCATCCCAAATTCTTTTTGGAGCTGACTCTGCTTTGATTTCTGCCTTAGCTAAAGTGGACTAGGAACATGCCATCTTTGAGCCTAACTTCAGTACACATGTCTGACATGTTTAATGTCAGCATTAAATATCAGGACCTCAGAAGAGTTTTTAATATTCAAAAAATATGTCTCATTTAACTTTCCAGCTCATAAGAACTATTAAACAATTACAGCCTGCTATATTCAACTTTTCATACAGATAAGCTCTGGTTCACTTCTTTTACTAGAAGAAGTGAGCCAAATAAAAAGTAACAAAAGACTTCTCAGTTAAACAACCCTCCCCAACTAAAAATCATAGTGTTTGGGAATTATTTTATCATTGTGGAACAAATTACTGTTTATAATGTAATTCTGCTTTCCAGTCTTGAAGATGTTTTGATTGCTGCTCACATAATAGGATTTTTAAAAAAGTGGCCACACTTTTACTGTGTCCAAAAGAAAAAGTATTACAACTTTCCAAAAAAAAGTAAGGAGTTTCTGGATCAATGATTTTTTTTAATAGTTTTCTCAGTCATAAAGTACACATAATTTATTTTCAGAGTATTTATAGCTTTTTGTACAGTAGTCTAAAAGTATGGATAAAACATTTATTATTAGATGACAACAAACTTTTATAGTTTGTTTCCACAGTTATATATCCAAATGCATGGCAGAAGAATTATGCTTGGATTGATGCTAAATGCCATATTTCATTTTCTGGGATTTTGTTTTCTATTCTGGAACCAAGCCAGAGTATAGTTCAAGTGTAGGTGAAATTTTTGTGGATTAAATAAAGAAAACCAAATAATTGTGAGCATGGAGACTAAATATGAACCTGAAGGATCACTGAGACCAGATAGAAATGCCGAAGGCTCTGTTTAAATAATCATAAGGAAAATTTGCTTTTTGTTGTGTTTAAAAAAGTATATTTTTGATTAATAGTAATGCAACTTTACAAATAAGTTACAATAATATGTACATTTAGCAAGTGCATTGTAAAATATGTACATTTAGCAAGTGCATTGTAAAACTCGTTTGTGGTTACGATGGTGATGAAAAAGTAACTTTTCGACCAATCCGTGCATTTACAACTTTCATAGTTCTGTAAAGCAAAGCAAAACTGGAGTAAGATCATAAGCAGAGTCACAGTTTCACTCTTATAATGTTGGTAAACAACAAGCCCTCATAAGGAGGTCATTCCATAAAGGAAAAGAGAAGGGGATGGTCATGGGGTTTTATTGAGATTAATCCGTGGCAGTTGTTGAAACATCACAAGTTCATGTGTTGGCTTCCAAGAACAGCTTGTGCTTGAAAAGCAGGCATGATTAAAGATAACAAAATTCTTTTCTAAGAATGGTTTCATTAGAAGGTGCCACAGAGAAGTAACTGTCTGGAACACAACATAACTTGACTCTGTTGGTTGTAGATGAGTTGAGTATGTTTGTAAATTACATTTAGCAGGCTCTGAGAGCAAGCTTTGAGCAGTATGTGAGCCTAATTATTTGCCTGAAAGATAGGAACCAATTTGCAGGTTTGCATTCATATATACATTGTGTCCCTGAAGAGCTAATGTGCAACAGGGTGTTGGTCTAGCTTAGAGGTCCCCAAACTTGGCAACTTTAAGGCTTGTAGACGTCAACTCCCAAGAGGTGTTCAGAATTTCAACGGTTCAAACACCTCCCCTGGTCTAGCTTCTCTTTCCTGGAAGCTCCTTTGATATCTTTGAAGCAGATTTACTCTCTCTGTCTAACCTATTTCTTTGGGGCTGTGGGGAAAATGGGAAGAGGGAACACCATATATGGTTCTTTGAGTTCCTGAAGTAAAGACAGGATATAAATCTAACAAACAAATATGTTTAAAAACTGTTCATCCTGGCTTAGAATCTGTTCCCTAACATGTAAAACAGGGAATAATAACTGCCAGTTCATGGCTGTTTGGGAAGAAAAACAAACATGAAACAAATTTAGCAAGCTATAAATATATTCCTGTAGCAATGAATGTAGCTCTTGTCCTTTTGGTCTCCTTCAGAATTGAAGGGTGCACTTTATGAGTCTTGCAACTTAGTCAGCTTCCATTGCTGCTTAAAAGACATCTCAATTCCTGTCTCATGACAATAACTTATCAGTGGCAGCTTCAATTTCAGTAGCTCTGCCCTGTACCTCTTTTCGTGGGCAGGAAGTCCCTCTGGTGCATGGCATCCATTCTGATAAGGCACTGCAGGGAAGGTCTTGCATAGCTGTTAACTTGTGAAATAAAAGGGCTTTTGAGTTCTAAACAGATGTTGATTCATTGAGGTGCTTGAATTAACTTCCAGCAATAGTGTGTGGGAGCTTCTTGCCAATAATGTTGTTCTCATGAGTGTTTACAACATGATGTACTTATGAAATAAACTCTATAGGACTTATTACAGCAAGGATGCTTGCATTGAGGTTGCTGCTTTTTCCTTTGATATCTCCATGTTCATGGTGCAGGCTGTGTAGGTCTCTCTGCCCTATTTGCTGTCACAATCTTAACTATCCTAGCTTGTTAAGTTTCTTTGCCTTTGGCCCACTCCTGCACATCTTTTGCTGTTTCTGGACAAAAATGCAGAAATGTGACACTACAAGTTTTAATTGGAAATTAAAATGTTAAAAATTAGTAGCTGCTTTGTTGGTGGCACAGTGTACTAAGGGCCATTATTTCTGGTACGGTGATAATTATTCAGTTAATTTTGGGGATCTAGTGACCTAAATATGGGTGGATTGAAATACAGATTGTACCAAGTAGTGGTATCCTACTGGATTGGACAGGTACGGTAAAAAAAACCTACCGGTACGGCCGAATCAGTTCCTCTGACAATCAGCTGAGAGGATAAAAGAAGCGACAAGTGCATGGGTTGGGTGGAAGGGTCACTCCTAGCTTTTCGTTTCTTTATCCTCTCACCTGATTGGCGTGTTAGGGGATGCCCGTGCCTGCACACAATCACCCACCGAACCGGTAGCGATCAGGAACCCACTACTGAATGTACCTTTTTCAGAATGTAAAAAAGGGACAAAAATACTAAAAGATCTGACTCTGGTCTTGTCGACAAAAAAAAAATGCTTGAAACTGTTTTCCTGAAAATTAAAGCAGATCTGCTTTCTGGCCATCTTCCCTGGCTGCTGTCTTAACTGAGTGGATGGGGATCTTTGGAATCAGATGCTTTGTGAGAAGGAAGAGCAGTAGGAAGATTTGCCTTGGGTTTGATGAATGTCATCTGGACTGGCTGAGGCATTTGTTCAATATGTCCAGAAGTTCAGAGTGTCCAGATGCTTGTAGATTCTGGGAAGACCTTCAGATGCCGCCAGTCTACATTGAGAGCCAATGGTTTCTGATATCCCTGTGTGTGTTTTAGCAAGATGGGATTTGTGGCTTATTTTTTAGGGGCTTGTTTTTGTACTATCAGTAACACAAAAGCTGCAGAGCTATCTGTTCTGGAGATTTGATAAAACTTTGAACTTGAGAACTAGTGCCCACATTTGCTCTCTCTCTTTCCATGCCACTCCCTTTTCCTTCAGTGCTATATGTTAGATTAAGACTGAATGCTGCCATTAATTTATGGACATTGACAATTCTGACCCATCCTTCACTTCCCGACCTTCTTATGCTCTTAGAATAGTTGGTTGCATCTGCACAAGAAGTTTGTAGTTTGTGTTTTGTGTGTGGATCAGAAAATAACAAATTTAACAGTGTGAGGGATGGAGGCACTACCTGGCTAAATTTTGTGGCATTGCCTTTAAAGTGTATCACTCTTTACCTTTACTTAAATAGTTCAGGACATCTCATGGGCTATTCCTGTGCTACATCTCAAGTGAAGCTAAGAGGAAGTGACTGACCAAGGATGCCTAATGGCTGAGTGGAATTCTGATTTCCTGCTTTTAATCTGTTCCTACTTCATTACACGGGCTCCTTTCTTGATTGAGATACAAGTAGACCCTGGGTTCCTTAGACAGCATGGTAATCCCCTGGTTTGGATGAGAGCACTCTTGGGATGTGTTTTGGATTGGTTATATTTTAATCTTAGTTGCTTAATAATACTATCAGCTAAAATAAAGAATGTAATTCAGTTAAAATGTTATACAAATCATACAGTGTTTCTTTTTTCTTTGGCTGAATAGGCTTCTGAGCTACAGTATGCCATTCCTTGTTGTAAATGAAATAAATTTGAACTAATTTAAATTAATTGACTTGATTAAACACAAGGCTATTTTAAAGATACTGTATTCAATTGTTCTTGTTGGTCAAGCAGTAATTAATTCAGGTATGCAGTTCCTACTAAATTAGGCTGGAGGCTTCAACACATTATCTTCTCCATTGATTAAATTGGTTTCAAAGACTTCTGATGTCTGGAAGGATTAGTCTCTCTCTTTTTTTATTGTAAGCCGCCCTGAGCCCTTAGGGACGGAGGGCGGCATATAAGTCCAATAAAATTCAAATTCAAATTCTCTCCTATTTGTACTGTCTCTTCATTTGCAGAACTGGAACAAAAATAGTCCTTTCTCTTTTCCAGTGACAAAAACTCTGGTGAATGTCCCCTTTATCTCTAGCCAAGCCTTTCCTTTAGCCTTCTGGTTCTGCACATCCTTTTCCATTTCTAATATTCCATTACCCAAAGCCATTTAATTTTAATTGCCTTTCCTTTAAATCTCTAAGTTGGCTTGCTGTTCATTCCAGATTATATTATGCAACCTTGTCCTTCTCTTCAAAGATCTTCATTATCCTTCCTTTTTCATATCTTGATGTTTTCCTGTCTGCAACTTTCATTCCTTCAACTCCATCAGTTGAAAGTCATCTCTCTTGGGGACTTCATCCTTTCTCCATTGCTTCATTGTATCTTGGAACTCTTGAGGCCATCTTGTTCCCACTAGCTCCCTATTCAAAACTAATTTTTCCTGGAATCCTACTCTTGGTGTAATTCAACCTAAGCACATCCCAATTTACTTTGCATCCATTTCCTCTCCTATGTCATATCTTAAGTTGTAACACTGGGACAAATTTGCCTGCCCAGCGAGAGAGAGAAAGCTCTGTTGTTATCAGCTGCAGAGGCCTTTCCTGAAGGGCCTCTGACAGAGAAACAGAGGCCGGGGACGACGCGTGCAAGCAGCGAGTGGCTGCAGAAGTGGGCCGGCAAGGCAAGGCAGGTGTTGGGGTGTGCGACATCTGGCTGCAACTATCTGAAGGTAAGCAGCTCGATCTGCCCCCTATCTCCACCTTCGCTTGATTTTTACCCATGTGCCTCGCTCCACCCCATGCAACCAGGTGGAATGGAGTGGGTGTGGTCTTGACTAGGGCTTATTGGGGGGTAGGGCCTATATTGGGTGCCCTTCTTAAAAAAACAAACTGGGGCTTACTTTCAGGATAGGTCGTATTTTCGGCAAAACACGGTGTATATAAATAAAATAGGTAGGTAGGTAGATACTGTGTTTCTCCAAAAAGACGAGCCACTTTGAAAAGAAGCCATATCACGTTTTTGAGTGCATGCGATCAAATTAAGCCCCACCCACAAAATTAGCCCTAATTAAGACCTCGGGGTGCAGGGGGTGGGACGAGGCACACAGGTAAAAAATAAGCTAGGGTGGGGATGGGGATGGTGGAGCTGCCCTACTTACAGCCAGCTGCCTGCAGTTTGGCAGATCGAAGCCACCAGGCTCAAGGTTGACTCAGCCTTNCAAGAGGCTGACTCTGTAAACCACTTAAAGCACTGTGAAGAGTGTATAAGTCTAAGTGCTATTGCTATTACCAGGTCTGCCTTGCCTTCTTCTGCGGCTGCTTGCTGCCAATCGCACGCATCACCCTGGCCTCTGTTTTGCCTTCAGATGCCTTCCGGAAAGCCCTCTATTATTGACTGCAGAGGGCTTTCAGTTTACATTTGACTGTTACATAGATTCACAGAAATCCTAAGACTCCTACTTCAAAGTGGGGTTGTACTGAATAGGAAGGATGTAGGAATAAATGTTGCAGTGACCAAGCAAACTATCTCCTGCCCAAAAAGCTTTTGTTTTTTTTGTTTTCACATTATTAAAATAACACTAATGCATACCTTAGTAGACAAAAGTACACCTAAAGTTTTTTCTGGACCTTACTCCTATTCAAAACTAAATTTTATTTCATTTACATTTAATAAATAATAAATTTAGCTAAACATATAAACTCTGTGTGTGCATGTGTGATTAAACTCCACTCATATTTAATACTTTTTTGTTTCTGGGATATAAAAACAAATTTAGTAGCAGTATTTGCTTTCACCGGGACCACATCCAAATTTCCTGGGGCCTCATGTTACATAGTTATGAATTAGGAGTCTGATTGTTTCCTCTTCCCAGCGTGTGTGCCTCGTGCCTCCTGTTCTAAGTTGTTCCCATTAATTTGCAAATGGGATTTGATGGAAGCCTTGAAGATATGAGGGTGTTGACTTTGTTCTGCCTGCTTGGAAGAAAGTTGGTGGCATCCCCCTTCTCTTCAGCCTAGATGGACTTTATTTGTTTATTTATGTCCAGCCATTATTATTTTATAAATAAGACAGTGAAAACACATACAGTATATCACAGAAGTGAGTACACCCCCCTCACATTTTGTAAATATTTAAGTATATATTTTCATGTGACAACACTGAAGAAATGACACTTGACTATAATGTAAAGTAGTAAGTATACAACTTGTATAACAGGGTAAATGTGCTGTTCCCTCAAAATAACACAACACACAGCCATTAATGTCTAAACCCCTGTCAACAAAAGTGAGTACACCCCTAAGTGATAATGTCCAAATGGGGCCCAAAGTGCCAATATTTTGTTTGGCCACCATTATTTTCCAGCACTGCCTTAACCTTCTTGGGCATAGAGTTCACCAGAGCTTCACAGGTTGCCACTGAAGTCCTCTTCCACTCCTCCATGATTATGTCATGGAGCTGGTGGATGTTAGAAACCTTGCGCACCTTCACCTTCTGTTTCAGGATGCCCCACAGATGCTCAATAGGGTTTAGGTCTGGAGTTATGCTTAGCCAATCCATCACCTTTACCGTCAGCTTCTTTAGCAAGGCAGTGGTCATTTGGGAGGTGTGCTTGGGGTCGTTATCATGTTGGAATATTGCCCTGCAGCCCAGTCTCGGAAGGGAGGGGATCATGCTCTGCTTCAGTATGTCACAGTACATGTTGCCATTCATGGTTTCCTCAATGAACTGTAGCTCCCCAATGCCGGCAGCACTCATGCAGCCCCAGACTATGACATTCCCACCACCACGCTTGACTGTAGGTAAGACACACTTGTCTTTGTACTCCTCACCTGGTTGCCGCTACAGACGCTTGACACCATCTGAACCAAATAAGTTTATCTTGGCTCATTGGACCACAGGATATGGTTCCGGAAATCTATGTCCTTAAGTCTGCTTGTCTGCGGTAAACCGTTTGCGGGCTTTCTTGTGCATCATCTTTAGAAGAGGCTCCCTTCTGGGACGACGGCCCTGCAGACCAATTTGATGCAGCATGCTGCATATGGTCTGAGCACTGACAGGCTGACCCCCATCCCTTCAACCTCTGCAGCAATGCTGGCATAACTCATATGTCTATTTCCCACAGCCAACCTCTGGATATGATGCTGAGCACGGGCACTCAACTTCTTTGGCCGATCATGGCGAGGCCTGTTCTGAGTAGAACCTGTCCTGTTAAACCGCTGTATGGTCTTGGCCACTGTGCTGCAGCTCCGTTTCAGGATCTTGACAATCTTCTTATAGCCAAGGCCATCTTTATGTAGAGCAACAATTCATTTTTTAAGATCCTCGGAGAGTTAATTTCCATGAGGTGCCATGCTGAACTTTCAGTGACCAGTATGATAGAGTGAGAGTGATAACACCTATTAATGGCTGCGTATTGTGTTATTTTGAGGGGACAGCACATTTACACTGTTACACAAGCTGTATACTCACTACTTTACATTGTAGCCAAGTGTCATTTCTTCAGTGTTGTCACATGAAAAGATATATTTAAATATTTACAAAATGTGAGGGGGTATACTCACTTCTGCGGTACACTATAATACTCCTTCCTCCTCTTATTTTTCCCGTGACAACAACGCTCTGAAGTGAATTGGGATGAAGTCACCCAGCAGGATTTTATGCCTTAAGCCAGACTAGAAGTCACTGTCTTCTGGTGTTTCAAAGGTACTTTTTCAAAAGGCAACTGGACTTTGTTTTTTCCATTTCACTTCTCATCCAAGAAACTTATTCAGTTCTGAGTGGATAGTGATGGCAGGGGATGGAAGTATATATATTCTTTTAGTCAGAGCGTTTGTAGCGTGACTATTATTATGAGACAACCCAGGAGCAAAACACAGCACACAGAGACTTAAACATTTAACAGTGGTTTATATACAACAGTTATATACAGACATATACGTGGTAGGCAAATACCTTCTTAACTCTACACTGAGAAACTCTGCACTGGATACAGGACACAAGGAGAGAGAACATGCCCTCTAATGGCTGCCTTTATATAGATACCTCTTAAAGGGGTAGAACCCATCCCTAGTCTTAAAGGGAAATATCCATGCTATGCTGCTTCATTCTTGGAGTATATTGTATTTATTATATTCTCGAATCTGGTTCCTAGGTTCATATTATAGATTTGCTGTATCATACATTTCCAGTTTAGATTATCGAATGCCTTCTGTGTATCCAGAAAAACAAGGGCCAGTTGTTTCTCAGGATGTGCTTCGTAATACTCCAAAATGTCTAATACTGTCCTTAAGTTATTCCTGATATATCTGGATGGCAAAAAAACGTTTTGGTCCGAATGGATGTATTGATTCAATAATCTCTTCAATCTATTTGCTATTATGGTCGTAAATATTTTATATATGCTGCTTCATTCTTATTACATCAGTTTATATTGCATCAGCTTCAGTGCTGGTCGGCTCTTAAATCCCAAGACCTTAATACCTTTTCAGTCATCTGGTGATTAGCGCTCTCTCGGAGAGCTGTTAAGACCACTTGGGGGGCTGTCTCTGCCCTCTGAGTCACCTGAATCAGAGTGCAAATGGATCTGGAATCTTGGAACTGCTAAAAGTTCAGTTGTCTTCTGAAAAAACACCTTTGAGACAACCATGTTCCGATGACTGAGAATCTCTGCAGACATGTCTTCTGATGATTGGTCCATTCAGATAGCTTTCATGCCTAAGGCGGGACTAGAACCCATTGTCTCCTGGTGATTGGCCCAAAGTCACCCAGACAGCTTTCATGTCTAAGACTGGACTAGAACTTGTGAGCTCCCAGTTTCCACCCAGGTGTCTTAACCATCAGACCAAACTGGATATTCCTCTTCTTCTGTTTCCAAGGACTGGCCATTTGATGACGGAGCCCCGCCCCCTGGTGAAATTGTGGAGGACTGGCTCAACCTGTTGAAAACCAAATTCCGTGAGGAGCCAGGCTGCTGTGTCGCTGTGCACTGCGTGGCAGGATTGGGAAGGTAAGCATTGTCTTACATTAGAACAGGAAAACTAACTGTAATACTGTTTTTTGTGTGTGGGGTGCTGAAGGGGGATAGAGTAAAAAGATAAATTGAATGAGGCTGTGCTTAGCAAAGTTGAGATTTATTTGTGTGGTTTTCTATGAAAGGGGGTCTTACTTTGTAACAGCTGTTTCAGGCTTATTGTGGTTTTGACAGGAAATATTCTTGCCCACTTATGTCAGATATACTATTAAAACTTGCTTATCCCTTGTGTCAGATAGCACTGGATGAATGTGGCCCAGTCTCTTTTGAGGGTTAGGGTTAGAGTGAAGGCATCTGCCTGTCAATAGGCATTTGTTTGTCTGCAGAAAGGTGACTAGTCAGCTCCTTAAATTTCTGCCTTACCTCTGAGCAATTGCACATAAAATAAATGGTAAACTAACCTATTTGTGCAGCAATATGCCTCTTCCAAAGAGATTTTTTCCCATAGAAATGTTCTGGGTTTTGGTGAGGCACACATACATTGTTTTTCCTTCATTAAGCTAATCTTTAACCATGTAAAGTCTTTCAGTTTCCAATTTATTCTTTCAAAACATTCATCTTTAGGACATTATAAAGCATGAGAATCAATCTGCCAGTGCTAAAGTATAAACCTCTGATATTCCTCGGAGGGACACAGAGAATTCTTAGGGTTTAGCTTGAAAATAATTTAGCTTAGTTTAGCTACACCTCTAAATAATCTGTCTCCTCTCAGTAGGTGCCCCTGTGTGTGCATGGTTACTAGAGGTGTAACAGTGTTTCAAACATGAAACAAGGCTGGTCTGAGGTTCCTGTGCGTATCTGGAGCTTAAAACACTCTAGAATTTTCAGTAGAGTCGGACTGACCTGTTTCAAACTTGAAATATCTATTTTCAGCTTGAAACATTTTGAAGAGTGCTAATATACGCAGTAGTCTGCATTAGTGTGTTGAGCCTCGGGCTGTTGGTGGAGGATTGTCTGATTTGGTGTTAGACTTCCTTTTTATGCTAATGGCCTGTGATATCGCAATCTTAAGATAATCAATATCTTAACCGATAATACCTTTCTGAGTGCTTAGTAATACAAAGGATGGATTAGTTAAGCCCAGAGTGCCTATAACTGTTAGCAGAGATAACCCGTGACCTCAACAGTGCTCCAAGAGAGTGCTAATGACCAGATGACTGAAAGGGAATATATATATTTCCATCCCCCGCCACCTCTATCCACTCAGAATTGAAGTTTCTTGGAAGTCCAGTTGCCTTTTGAATGAGTGTCAGCTCATTAAAAATTGTTCCTAATTACTAAGCAAAGGTATCTTTATTTTCTTCCCCATGTCTCATTTATTTGTAACAAGCTATTTTAGCAAAATGTACAAACCCTTTGGCACCCAGAAAACCACTGACTTGGACTTGAATCGAGATCAGAACAGGTGTTCTGTTGCTGCAAGGCAAAAACTGTCTTGGCCCAATGGCTATGCTAATTGGATTTATTTCTGAATGTTTATTGGACCAATTTTAAATCTGTCTTAATATTTCATGTCCTTCCAGAGCTCCAGTTCTGGTTGCCCTTGCACTCATTGAATGTGGAATGAAGTATGAGGATGCTGTGCAGTTTATAAGACAGTGAGTGGGATTGATCTTCTGGGGTATTCTATCTCCTCCTGCCTTGCTTTCTGTTTAAGTTTTTGTCTTGAGGAAGTTTCTGTCACAGTGGTTGAAGTAATTCTTTCTGATTTTGTGCAGAGGCAGCTGTAAAAAAAACTTAGTTCAGACTTCCTCCCAGCTGATGAGTAGAAAACAAGGATTTGTGCTTGAGATTTCTGCTGGTACTAGAGAATGTCCCCTAAAGGACATATAAGCTTTGGCAAAAGAGCACCTTAATGCTGACTTGTTGTCTTGATTCCTTGGGATTTTGACCAGCTCCTTTGGAATGCTTGGCCAATACAACCAGTCTGGATGGGAGAGTTTCCCTGCTTAAAATTTTGGGTCCAGGTGATAATGGTACATTTTCCAGAGAAACCTAAGTTTTCTGTGCAGAAAGTGCCCTTTAGGATAGGGGTCGCCAACCTTTTGGACCTCAGGGACTACCAAACTCATAATTTTAAATCCCACAGACCAGGGACCCTGGGAAAATCCCCAAAAAAATCTGCAGGAAAATTCCCCANCCACCCCGTTTTCCTACCGATCAATCATTCTTTATTTGGGATCGCAGGATACCGCCTCCAGCTCCATTCTCAGGGGGAGAGAGAAAGAGAGAGAGAGACTTTTGGCTTCATACAAGGAAAGCAGCAGAAGCAGCTGAAGTCCTTTCTCTCCCACAGACTCTGCCAGAAATGAGTCTTTTTGAGACTTGTCATGCCGGCGGAGCCTCTTGGAGCAGGGTGCCTTGCAGGGTCCCAAAGATTCATTTCTGGCAGAGTTTGGGGGAGAGAAAGNGCTGCTTTCCTTGTGTGCAGCCAAAAGCAGAA
>AZIM01000513.1:126543-142122 GCA_000516915.1 Ophiophagus hannah | reverse complement strand
GTATCCCACCCTGGGTCATCACAGTACCTTAGAATAGAAACATCTGCCACTACCTAGCATAACTTACCAGCAGGAAAACCTGTATTGATCGCTGTCCTGAATGAGAAGTGGTATCAGGCCCAAGCCAAAAGATGACACAATGAGATCCAATTGAGTTCAATGCTTCATTTATTTATACCTAATGGACATAATTTTGCCAAACTAAAGCTATAACATTTTAACCTATTAGATATATCCTGAGAGATTCTATGGCCTCTTAATCTGGGTCTCTCTTTGGGGAAGCTCTTTGTTGATACAACTGCACTCCATACTGCTTCTCCAGATGCACATTCCATCACATGGGTGAGATTTGGGCTGCAAAAATTTAAATTGCATGTATTTATGTGTGTATGTATTTACTTATTTAACTATAACTTGCTTACTTATTTACTTGGTGCTTTTGCTGACAGAACTCTTGGTCTCTTAGCATACTATGAACTATCTTCATAGATGTTTCCATCTAGAGGTTGTCCAGATTACTGCAAGATGGAAACCGAACTTGTGTTCATTGGCACCTGATGAAATTGTTTTCTAGGACTATCAGTCTGCTGGGAGATCAATAGGCAGAGAAAGAGAAGATCAATATATATATTTCAACCCTCATACATCTTTTAAATCTGCCTGATTTGAAATACCTATGCCAGTCCTGCTAGGTCAATAGGAGTTGAGAAGATTGACAACCCTAACCACATCACCGCAAAGATCCCCCTTCATGTACAACATTTGTCTCCTTGGGAAGATTTGTGCTGGGCTTGAGGGGAACCCTCCATCCCAAAGACATAGTGAACNTTAATAAGATGGAGAGGATGTCGTGAGAACATTCCTCTACTATTTAATGGGATATCTTGATTTCATAGCAAGCAAGAAGAATTGATGAGTTCATGATCAACAAAAAAATCTTTTTACATATGGTATACAGTTTAGGACATGTCAAATTTTTCAACTTTCAATTTCCAAACATTAAGGCTGCTCAAAAGTTGTGACATGCCTTGGGGATTGTAAAAATATTTTGGTTACTTTAATATAATTTAGATGTGCTTGGTAAGTAACTACAGTACATAAACATCATAACTTTTTAACATTTTGTTTGTTTCATTACATATATTTCACATAGAAAGGACAATGTGATGCTGTGATTAAAAATTTTGGACTAAGACAATGGAGACCCAAGTTCACATCGTGCAAGCTTACTGGGTCATTTTGGCAATTAGCATCTCTTAGTCCAACCATTATGAAGATATAAGGTGGAAATAGTATGCATGGTAACAGAAGGATCTCTTGGAGGAAAGGCAGGATATAAATCTAAAACCATGAATTTATTCAACAGGACTCTTCTTGCGTTTTCTTCAAGCTGAGTATATTATATTTTAAGAACTATCAATCTCCAAGCACAGCAAAAGGTCTTCATGGGTTACAGGTTGGATGTGTTTTGCAGGTTATATGCTTCTCATCCCTTCTAGAAGTTTGGATGAGCAATATCTGGGACAGACCTCCTCCTCCAGCATATCTAGGAGACAACTCTTCTTTGACTCCAACCACTGCCTTGCAGTGGCAGGTTCATCAAGATCTTCTCTTAGGTGTCATTCATTATACTATTAAAAGAAGAGGGAATATGAGACATGCCAAAGTTCCAATATAACTTTGAGATGTTCTGGTTTCCTAGGGAACCATGTCTTTCAGATCCTGGATGCCCATTCAAGTTATGTGCCATGAATATGTTGTCTTGGTTATAATTTCTGTAAAGCTGATTTACCTTCTCTGAGATGGGTCATGGCACTAGCTTTTCCCTTTTTTCACACACTATGGTTGTGTTGGTAAAGTATACTGAACCAAGTCAGTTAAAGCTCTAGGGCTGCATTCACACAATCTGCTAAGCTCGGCTACTATTATGCTCAGTTAGAGTTCTTGGAGGCTTAGCAGGTTGTGTGAAGCCAGCACGATGGCTTCAAGATATTGTTGAATAAACTCAGAAGATGGGTCAGGTCAGTAAGTAAGGTAGATGTATTGTACAAAGCCAATACTTTTCTTTCTCTCTTCTCTCTCTCTCTCTCTCCTCTCCCTGCATACCTTTTTTGTCCCTACTTTGTCAGAACTGAAGCCAAATGAAACAGACTTGGAGGAAAGCAGAAGTGGGAAAGCGATCAAAACTTCAAAACTTGATTGGCTCTTTTCTTGAGTAGGATCAAGTGCCCTTGAAGCCACATTGGAATGAAGCAAAAATTGTGCTGGCAACATTTCCTTTTCCTTTCCTTTCTTATTCTGTTTGATAAAAAAGCATTCGCTTGTGAGCTACTTTTACAGAAGAAGTTAATTTTGGAGCAAATATGAAGATCTTGCATTCTTCACCCAAACCACAATTCTTCACCCAAACCACAATTCTTTCTAACCTGATTTAAAAAAAAAAACCTAGCAATTTGCTATGCCCACATAACATGCTAACACTAAGTATTATGGCTTAAACTGGTGGTATGCTTCATATGCCTTACCAAGACCAAGGGTGGGTTTCCAACAGTCAGCTGAATCCCCAAGCCAACCACTCTCATTTTCATCTAACATGTTGTGTGGGTCCAGCCACTAGTAATGAGGTAGGAAGAGCTGTGTGAATTTAAACACCCTATTTTTCAGGGAACACAGGTTTGGCTTAGGGCAGAATGAACAAAGTTTTGAAAACCAGAAGGTTGAGAAGCACAATGGACAATGATCAAGAATAGACTAATGGGCGAGTATTCTTTTGTTTATTATTTTTTTTCCTTTTAAAGGGAATTCTATGTATTATTTTATGCTATGTATTCACTAGCACTGATGATATTACCTAGTTAGGGTAACGTCTGCAAGAAAACAAGCAATCTCAGAGAGCACCAATGACCCCTCAATTCTATGTATGTTTTGAATTGGACCCAAGCTGATTTTTGACACTTTACTGTTTTCATGTACTCCTTTCCTCAGAATAGCAGGAATGGCACCAAAACAGAGATTCAGTTGTTAGAAGACTTCTAGATATTGTCCACCTTTCAATTAGGGTGCTCTTCTCCAGCCTGAGCATCCTCTAGATAAAAGGGTGTCTCCAAAAATTCACAACAGTAGTCAGACAGTCTACAAATTCTGGGAATTGATACCTGGAAACTGCTACATATATACCCTGTTTTCATTTCATTTTGATAGTAGGATGATAAGGCTGGTTTCCATGGGAATGGGAAGAGACATTTGAAGTCCAAGCTCTGTCTCCAACCTCTGATCTAATGACTCATTTTAGAACCAGTTATAGCATTATTAATTTGTTTCTAGTCTTCCTAAAATACCAGCACACAATGCTTTGGAATTAGGCCATTCTAGAGTTTCCTAATGCCCAACTGGATCTCCAGGAGCTTTGAAATCAGTATCAAAGGCCCTATGATGACCTAAAATCTGATATGAAGGAACTAGGACAATAGAACTTCTTCCCCATGGAGAGGTGTATGATTCCATTGTATTCTTCTTTTTAAAGCATGAACTGAAAGCTTCCCTGCTTTACAAATCTTGTTTGAAAAGTAAAATATTCCTAGCCTAATTAAACAGCCCTGGCTTTTGCTCATGACCTTCCTTCAACATATTAACCAGGTCAGCTAAGACTGGTTAGATACTCCCACCTTGTTAGGCAAACAGAACAGTAGACACAGCTGGCTCCAGATATCTTGAGATTTCAAGCGATGGTATCCTTAGCAAAGTCTAGATTTTGCCTATTCTTGGTGGCAACTTGGGAATTTCAGTTCTAAGGCATCTGGATAACCACAAAGGAGTCCAACATTTTTATTGAGAAACAAGGCAGTTGCTAAATAAATGGTGCCTCATTTTGCAATCTTTTTTGCCACTGTTGTGAAGCAAATCACTGCAGTTGTTAAGTGAAACGTGGTTGTTAAGTGGTTGGTTTCTAGCTTTAGGTTCCACTTTGGATGCCTGTTTCATCAGAATCAGCTCAGAAAGTAAAAGCAGGTATGCTGCATCCACTAAATAGCAGCATCCACCTAGCAAACCTTCCTTGGAATAGGACATTAAACAGGATCAGACCTCATAGGTACTTGAATTGGATTTATCCAAGGAAAGCAGACCTGTCAGGTGAGAAAGAAGGGGGAAAGTCCTTGAAGAAAGCCGTGGCAAATCAAGTTTTTTACTTTTACATAATAGTATAGCCAATAGTATATTTTTCCTATTATTTGTTTTTATATTTTTGTATTTTATATTATAAACTAATAAAAAGGACAACCTGAATTATAAAAAAGTAACTTACACATCCAGCTGAACTCAATGGAGGATTTACTTTGCATTTGACTTAATTGCTATAAAATGGCACATGTATGGGGAAAATCAGTTTCCAGATGATTGTTTAACAGACACATAAGGAATGTGGCCTTGCAGCTAATAGGGCCTGTGGTAAATTTTATAAGAACATTCCCATAGCAACCCCTGAATCTCAAGATGCAAATGTTTCTTCTAAGACCATTGTTCTCTGTAGATAACAGAAGGGCAAGAAGTAACCTGAGATCTATTATGTTATTACTTATGAATATGCATGCAGGCATCACTTTTACCTCCTTTCTGAAATGTATAAGTATGAGTGTATCTCTTTGTCTGCAGGGGTGATTCTCTTTCTCTTCTTTTGGAGCAGACCCTCTCCAGTATGTATTGTCTAATAAACATCAAAATGAGCCTTGATTATTTGATTTGCCTCCTGGTTTTTGATTTCACAAATGCTAAGCCCAGGTTTTTGGAATGGAATAGAATGGAATAGTCATAGAGCTGGAAGGGACCTTGGAGGTCTTCTAGCCCACCCCCCTGTGCAAGGTAGGAGTCTTTATACTATGCTGGACAAGCACAGCACAATTGCTGTGTTGGAATACTATGTGATGCTGAAGCAAGTAAACAATTTCTTGTGCTGAAATAATGGAGCACTTCATCCAATGACTGACCTTCCACCCTGCTGAACCATGCTTGTCCAACCCCATTTTAGGCAACTCTTTTGTGTTGTGTGAGTCCAACCTACAGGGGAAGGTCTTTGATCTTGGACCCATCTCCCAACTCTGTTCTTTTCTCTATCACATCTTCTATGTTTGTCACAAAGATGGTGTCAGACCTGATTCCATGGTGCCATTGGTACCAACAGAAGCCCGGTTCCTTGGCTTCCCATGGAACATATCTGGAATAAAGTGGCTTGCAAAGAGCTGCATTCTATCTCAGTCCACCCTTTGACTGCTACGGTAGCAGATTGTGATCAATTAAGAAGGAAAGGTACACTTTGGGGAAGGGGGGCAGTCTCACCTAGATAACATTTGAACAGATGGAAGCTGGTAAAAGCTGTTGGCAATGAAGGACATGACCAAAATGAGAATGTGGAAATGAAGTATTTCTCCCACTGAGAGAATAATAAAACAATGATGCCTATCCACTGACCCAGATCTGGGAAGCAATAAAATTTCCTCTGAATCTGTGGAAATAGTTCAAATGTCTTTTGAGGTTCATTAGGGGTCTGACAGTTGAACAGGAGGGCAACAGGTCTTTCTGCTCCCCTCCCCACATTTATTTAGGGTTTTGCCTCCCTTGCAGGAAGACAGATCTGCCTGCTGCTTTTTTGTACAGTGTTTTTTTTTAAATAGTGAAGCTGAAGCACAAAGAAGGGAAGTCCAGTGGTTTGGCTATGGCAGGGTCAGGGACATCTGTTGGTGAATGGAGGGGTCAAAGAAAGGTAAGAGGGTGGCTCTAATGGCGGGATTGAAGCCCTATCACTTTTTGATATCTGTCCTCTTTTCAAAAATATTTCCCACTTTTTCTGGGGAGCTGTGAGAATTTTAGCACCACATCACATAAAGCAGCTGCCTTATGCAGCTATTGGCCAGCCCTGCAAAAATATAGCCTTGATTTTTTAATTAGGGGAGAGGCAAATATTCCCCATGATGTGTTCACTGGTTTATTAGAATGATCTTTCAAAAAATCACGATATTAATGGGGCATCTGTTGGAAAGGCATGGTTGAGAGAGATGTTTCAGAATGGATGTAATTGGGGAACATTCGGGAAGGGCAGAGACAGCTTTGTGATAAGTGATACCAAGTGTGTCGTAGGGATGATGGAAGGACAACATTGTGATGGGGCAAAAGACCTGTGTGAATTGGGTTTAGTGATTTTTAAGCTGTAGTTATATGGTAGCTTTCAGTGCTATTTTTTTAATTTATTTTTTTAATTTGATGATTGTTTTGTGCCATGGAGAGTTTAGTGTAAATTGATAAGGTTGTAACTGGCCAAGTGTCTTTTGCCTGCAGTTGGAAGAAAGGATATAAATAAATAAATAAGCAGAATACCAATTGGCTTCTTAGTTTTGTAGCTGACTGAAGCTTTTCAGCCCAGGTCTGGCAGAACTACTCCAGATGCTCTTCTTAAGGCCTCCTACAGTATATTCTAACTTGACTTCTCTTGCTTAATCTCTTAAATACCAAACATATTATTGTTTCCCTTTTTTCTGAGGTTCAATATTTACAGTCCTTTGTCTCTAGTTCAGACTCAGCTTTTAAAGGGTGTCTTTGTGCTGTCTTAGAGTAGATTAATTGAATTATTTATTAAATGGTTAATTATTAACAATCGAAGGAGAGTAATGCACCCCATCAGGCACAGTCTCTGAAGTCTGGCCTTGGTAGCTGGGTTCCTGAGACATGCATTCCACTCTCAAAATCAATATCATAGTTAAAATGTCCTCAGGCTTTCCTTTTATTCCTTTCCATTTTGTTTTTCTTTTCTATTTTTCTTTTTTACTAGGACAAGTTCCTGCAGAGGCTCTCTTGCCTCCCTGAAGCTTATTTCTTCTGTAAGTCCAACAGGGGCTTCTTCATTGCTGATGCCCTCAGAGACTCTTTCGAAAGTGGGTTCTCTCATATGTGATTCCTAACTTCATTGGAAAAGCATAGTTCTGCTCTAAAAGAGGTATTTTTAAGCAGCCCAGAGAGTTTCTGATAGCTATTTCTTGCTCTTCAAACATATCTTCCTCTGCCTGGGAGACTCTGGTAGGAATATGATTTGAACAAAAGCTGGAAGGGGGAGGCTTAAGAAATAACTCCCTCTCCAAAAAAAGGGAATTGAAAGTCCAATCTGCAAATACACTGCCTTACATATCATTCCTTGATTTCCCCTCCAAACATGCTTCCTAGTAGCCATAATCCAACATGGCATAGCGGTTAAGGCACCAAGGCTAGAAACCAGGAGAACATGAATTCTAGTCATCAGAATTCAGGGCCAGTCAATCTAGCTCAATCCTAGGAAAGAGGAAATGGCAAACCAGTTCTGAAATCTTGCTAAGACAACCATAAGGACTGTCCAGAAAGTTTCCAGGGGCCAACATTGACTCTAACACACAACGAATGAATGAATGAATAAACAAATAAATAAATAAGCAGTAGGGTTGTACATAGTTTACAGATTTAAAGGAGAAAATGTAATCCAGAAAGCAGGTGGGCAACACACATAGCATTAGTCAGCACTTCTTTAAAGCTACAATATGCTTTCTTGAGATGGTGTGACTGGTGCCCTGAAAGCCTAAGGTTCAGGGCTCAGAAGGGTTCACAAAAAGACTTGGCTTTCTTAAAAGCTGCTAACAAGTGAGATGTGCACTATTCAACACTTAGAATCACTTTGCCTGATTCTGAGAAACTCAAGTAGGGTCCGACTTATTTAGGTAATGGATGGGAGACTGATAAGAAATGTAAGAGCTGTAGGCTAACTGTAGTAGTTGAAAAAACATTCCAGAAGACAATGATGAATCACTTCGCTATTTGATCAAGACCACTAGATTTTTCTGAATACATTCACTACCATGGACAGCTCACCACAATTTTATGTTGTACTGTAACAAGAAAGTTGTCGTTCAAAATCCCAGGAGCTCAACTGAAATAAACAGCAGTGACAGGAGCAAGGCTATTAAAAAGGATCCATGGAAGAAATTATTTGATAGTGTTGCAAGACCTTGGTAGCCAAGGTAGGCTGCTGGATAAAAGAAGTTGGACAACAGTCATATCTCATGGCCCCTTTGTAATTGCCAAGAACTCTAAGTTCACCCATGTGTCCAAAGTCCTTTTTGCAGAATTTTGTTCTCTCTAAGGTTATCTTTCTTGAGAAAATTCTTTGTCTTCCAGACCCATCTCACCTGCTTCCTCATTTCCCCTTTCCCAGCCTCAGTAGGGAACTGGCACAGGGATAATCTCCAGTTAGGAGATCAGCCTCATGAAAAGTGACTTTTGTGCATGCTCACCTCATGGAGGACATCATTGGGGTCCTTTCCTCAAATCTTTGTTGAATAAAAGTGTCTTTCTGCATTTCAACAATGGAACAGAAATGCAGAAGTACTGCTTTGTACCTGTTCTCTGGAATTCTGCACTGAACTTATTGTATAGGAGTAAAAGCTAGACTTCAACTGGTATCTGCCATCACATGTTCTTCATTTATCTTCAGGTGAGATGTTTTTATCGTACAAAAGAAGCTGACAAGGTAGCTGAAAGAACTTCTCTGGAGGAATCATATTCAGTGAGTGGATCACATGGGATGGGCCACGATTCCTGATCATTGCAGAAATAAAGACTAACAGCTCCTTAAAACTCCTACTCCAAATCTGGACCAGTTTCAGATATAATGCATCTCCCTTGAATTGGAAGAAAGGGCACCAAAACCTCATTCTATCCTAGCAGTGCAGAAATTAGCAGGTTTTGGTCCAGAGATTGTGCCCATCTCTAAAGATTGAGATTTCTCAAAAGTAAAGTGATAAGCAGAAAAATATCTCAATTCTTATGGAGGCATTTTGAGAAAGATTGTTGTATTGGCTTTCATGATGTGTTCCTCTCTTTTGAAAGAAACTTAGGAAGCAAATTCTCTTTCATCAGGTTGAATGTGGAAGACTTGGGGGGAAATGCAGGAGAATTAAATGCATAGTGTTCAGCTATCCTTTTGGGTTTTCAAACATTTATTTATGCTGCTGTAAGCAGGCAGTAGTCTAATCCTGATTAAAAACATCATTCATGGGTGTTTTAAAAGAAGATTTGGCTTAAAGTGTTTCTGTCATTCATAGACCCTTATGCAGAGGCTTTAAAAAGGATGGGGGGAACCTTCTCCATCTGGAAAAAAGAAAAGCTTCTCCGGTAAGTATGTGTGTCAGTGTCAGTGTGGGTGTGTATGTGGGTGTAAGAGAAATGTTTCAAAGCAAATGATTGGGAAAAGGAAAATTTCAGCTTTCCCTTTCTGACTGCAGACTGAATCACCCCCTTTCTATGCTTATAATCATGTAAACAAAAAGCCAAAAACCAGCTTCCTTGTATACTTTTAATAGGGAGTTCTTAATGACCAGAGTGGGATCAAATGTCTACATTTCTCCTGCTCTGCCACCCAATTTCTGCATAAAACTGTTTGGGTCTCTTTCTGAGAAAACAGCAGTCCACCACTGAAAATGGTTCACTTATTGCAGGATTTGGATAATCCTATAAACTGCATTTTAGAGGGCTGGACCTGAAGAGGGACTGTGGGATCCCCATCCCTGCTAGAGTGCAAAAGGAAAGAAAGAGGCATCCAGCTGCTTCCAATATTCCTTTTCAAGGGCATGCATGACACACAGAAAAGGGGACACACGGCTGCATCTGTCATGGCATTTTTGAGCTCCTGGTCATCAGCCAGGTGGAGCAACTGGGCAGACCTGGTTGGGGGACAGAGCTATAGTGGAATCTGGCAATGGAAGCCAACAAATAAACCAAAAAGACTTGGGACGGTTAACTAAGGATGTGCAATTACTCATAAGGAGGATATTTGGACATGAAGTGGTCTGCCTGGGTGAGGGGCATACACTCTGAAAATGGGATTTATCTAAGACATCAAAGTCGGTTACAGAGTTATAGCCTCCTTTGGATATAATTTTTATCCATTTACTATTATACCCTTGGTGGCAAACTGGAAATTACTAGCCTGCATTGCTTTTAAATAGGACTACCTCAAAGACTTTTGGGGGACTCTGCTTCTAGACCTTCTCTTACAGAATTGCACCTTTATTTAGGCACACATATCCAAAGCATAAGGCATGATAGTTGATGTACTGCATGTGTGATACTCTTTAAATGCCATAAGGTCCAAGTGTGTCACACAACACATCAATATGGTCATATGGAATCACTCCTCCTCCTCCCCCTCCCCCCTCCTCCTCCATCATTAGGATTTGTTACCTAATCTTGCATTTCTACTTTCCCCCTTTTTGTTCTAGGTCAGTCAAGATGGTTCCTGAAGCCTGGAATGTGTTCTTTTATATCTGTCTCTCTCCATTTATTGCATGCTCTCTCTCTCTCTCTCTCTCTNTCTCTCTCTCTCTCTCTCTCTCTCATTCTAGCCTTCAGCAAGTTTACCACAGCATCCAAATGCCTGTTGACCATATTGCTTCAGCTTCAGCAAACTTAGTCCTCATTTCCCAGCCTTCCATCAAATGGAAAAGCACCCATGAGATCATTCTCCATTCCTGTAAGCTCATTCCAGAGGTGTCTGGTGTTTCTCTGGAGCAGACACAAGTTCATCCTCCCTCCCGGTGTCCTGCAACTGACTGCAGCTGTTCCAAGCTTGAGCAGGATTAGTTTTGATTTCTCTGGGTTGTCTCTGCACTGCTTTCCATCTGCTGTATTATTTCCACATTTAATTATTTACCATGGTCTGTGTGGGTGGCGGTACAGAGGCAATTATCCCTCTATTGAGCTACTTGACTCCAAAACTGACACAATTAAAAAGGGGAGGGGAGGGAGGAAATCCCTCAGATGACATCTGCCTTGCCAGTAGCAAAGCAGAGAGACTTTGAGGGTAAGGAGGGAAAGTTGAGTTGGCAGAGTGTTTTCCAGCATGGCCAGCCCTACCAGTGGGCAAAATGAAGCAGCTGCTTATGTGAGTGTCTGTAGAGAGACCCAAAATCAGATAATTTGCATAATGACGAATGCCTATGTTTGCTTTGAAAGGTAGATGAGGATAAGTAGTGAATTGGGCCATTACTTTCTTAATTCTGAATCTGCATGTGCAGTTTTTGCTATTCCATCAACCACTAGAAACCCCTTGCTTGGAGAACCATTTGTACAGGATGGTATAAGGTCTCCTGCCTTGGGCAAGGGCTTTGATTAGGAGTCTTCCAAGGTCTGTTCCCGCTCTATGATTCTATGATTCAATGGAGAAGAAACAAAGAAACTTTTGTAAAGAAACACAAAAACACAAACAAAGATGCTCCCATCATCATTTTAATGATCTACCTATTTTATACTGGTTCCTAACAGCTCAAAGGCCTGCCAAGCATGGGAGCACAGCACATTGATGGCTACATTTATATATCAGGCAAGACCAGGCCCTGTACTTGGAGGGAGAGTCAGACATTTTAAGGGTGAACAAGTTGTGCTTAGCATTTGAAAGAAATGAACTCTCCACTTTGCCTCTTAAAATTCTACCATATTGCACTATGCAAAAACAGCTAAATGTTGGCTACTCTTTTTTTGAGGGCTCTGGGGGGCAGAAAAAGAGAAGCTACAGTTTGGGCATCCCTTTCCTACCTACTCAAGCTGCAAATACATTCAGTTTCCCCTGTTCTCCATAGAACTAGAAATCAGCTTATGGCTGGAATGGGAAGACCAGAAGTGTGGATTATTAATATGATTTAAAAGAATGGGGCTACAACCACCAAATTCTCAGCCTTGACCCTCTTTGCTCCAGCAAACCTTTATCTGTTGATGCAGCAAGAGATGGGAGTTGGGGAAAATGTGAGTTCATTACCATGATGTCTGCCATTTTGGCTTTTTGAACCATACTCTGCAGACCTCCTGACAATGGCCAATGCAAGAACCACCTTTTCCCCCACTCATCAGGAAATTGGGTGGTTGACATGGTCACCAGGTTCTGGAGAACATCATGAGGATGTTATGATAGGCAGGAAGAAAGCCTTCTCTTAGCAGCATTGCACTCAAATGAGCATCAGTTTATTCATGGAAACATTTCCTTAGATCTTTGTCATGGCTTATTCATGCGCACCACCTAAGAGACAGGCGGAAGTCTCCTCCTTAACCTGTCACTCTGCTTCTTATTGCCTTGAATCTTCTCCTTGTTCAGTTATCAGATCTGGATGGAAGAGATTTATTGAGCTATTAGACTTTCTGGGCAGTGTATGCCTTAGGTAACAACTCAGGGTATATAAAGAATGGCAGTCATAAATATAGTACTGGGATGTGATGATATGAGGATCTTTATCTTTATACTTGAGATCACTTACTTGACTCATGGGATCTGCTTGCCTCATCTACCTTGGGGCCAAGATGCTGTTTTATTCCAAAGGCTGCTTGTTTTGTACATTTCTCTGACTGCACAGATACAGTCTCTTCCTTGTATCATAAACCACTTTTGGAAAAGATTGGCTATTTTTCTACTCCTCATACAACCAGCGACTTGAGCACAGCACATGCCAGAGGCAGGGGAAGGTTGGTAGGTCTGGAGGCAGCTGAGAAATGTCCATCTCCTCCCCATCTCCATTTCTTGAGGTTTTTGTCAGCTCAGCAACTAAGGAGCATTCAACTTGGCCAATACCATGTATAAAGCATACTCCAGAGTGCAATCTATTTGTCCCAGTCTGCACCATGGGTAGTTTCCAATGTGCAAACCCACAGATGGCAAAAGCAGCAGTCTAGACAAAATATATTCAATGGGCCAGATAGTTTTCCACAGGCTTTGGCTCAGCTGGAAGACTAGCCAAAGGTGGGCAAATAGCATGCTACTTCTTTCAGAAGAAGTAACACTCAACCCTGTGTCAGGTTGTCTTCTGTCCATGAAAAGAACTGTTTTGTCCAGGGATGTTGCAGGGCATAGATCAAAAAAAGTTAAAATAGCAGCCACAGTATTGCAATCACACGTAAAAAATAGGAACAGTTTTGATTACATCTTTGAGCTCCCAGTGTGATTTTTGGCCATACCTTGTGGACATTAACTGGGTGAGAATTTGTTGAATACATCTAATCCATAAATGCATCCAAATGCAAGTTCTGGATTTTCTCATGCATCTTGGTGTATGTCCAAAAAAAAGAAAAAGGAGGCAGAGCAAAACTTTATTTCATGATGAATCTCACTCCCAAACACTTAAACAATCATTCTGGAAGATTCATGTAGTTGCTGAAAAGGAAAAGGGGTAGAATAGAGTAAAGGATGGCCAGAAAAGGTCTTGGCTGGGGTCAAGACACAGACTACATTTAAGATTTACGTTGAAATACAAATTAAATATAGTGAACATGATTACTTTCTAGTTATCTATACAATATTTTTCCCTTGGAAGCATTTGGGGGCCACAGGGAAAGCTTTTAGGAAGGGGTGTCTGTTGTGGGAACCCAGATTGCACCTCCCTGCCATAAACAAGTAGTCAGCGATCTCATTATAAGTTCTGAACATTGCTTTCTGGTTTGTTGAAGTCTTTTGATCGTTGCGTAGCACTATCAAATACACATAGTGCTTAACAGGATAGAAAAGGATTATCAGTGCCAGAGATTTGATATCTGTGTCCCATGTAACAATGAGAAGTCTCTATTTTTACCTTGAGTAAAGCCATCCAAAGTTAAAATGGAGAGAGAAAGGAAAATATTAAAGGGTGAATAAGTACAGACAAAAATAAATGTGACTGGGCAGGGAAGTTAATAAGCACCATTCTTATTTATTCTTGGTGTCATCTGCTGAATCTGTCACTGAAGAAGAAGCTCCAGTTGAACCTGGAGTATGTCAGCCTCAGGAGAATTACATGAGGCTGATCAAACACAGGCAACACCTGAGCAGCTGGAAGACTCAGAGGAAGAGGGAAAAACTCCCAGCCCACATGCCTGACAAGTAATGAGGAGAACAGAACAGAGAAGGTCTATTAGGCTCCTCGCCAAGCAGAGAAGTAATCCTTCTGATTAGGGGCAGCTGGCTGGAGCTTATAAAATGTTTATGCTCTGCCACTGTTCTCTTTGCTGGAAACAATGTTTGACATCTCGCTTGCATGTGACAATCATGTATGGATTCTGCATCTTGGACCACTGACCTTTGGACTGACCAACAACCTTGACCTGGTTTTGAAACCTTCAACTGATTCAGGATGATTCTTCAGCATGCTCAAGTTCTCAAAGCAAACCTTGTAGGCAAGCTTTGCTTCATTTACATTCCTTGTTTTACTATAAATTCCTCATTCTAGTAGTAAACAGATAATCTTTTGAGAAACTATCTGCATGTGTGTGGCTGATGTCTACACTAGGACACCTTGCAAGGAAAGTGATGATTAGTTTGCTAGATGCTCTACATGCTCATTCCCCCAGGAACAGCAACCTCACATTGAAAATAGTCACAGGGAGACTTTTGAAATAGCCTAAGGGTTCTTTCTGAACCCACTGCTAACATCGATCTTTTTCACATACTTGTGCCCATTCTCGGTAACTCTCAAGTAGCTTAAAAGTTAAATCTTCAAGTTGGGCTTGTCCATGTTTTTTTCTTAGCAACAACATGGTAGGGGTTTAATCCAGTCTTTTTTTAAGCAAAAAGATGATTCTCCTACTGGGCACACCAGACCTCTACCAGTCAGTGAGGCGAGTCTGGCCTTCAAAAGATACTTTTTCTCTCCAGCTAAGGACATTGATTCTTCCTCCCAAAGGTTTAGATAGAAAACCAAAGTGGGAAATTCCTGATGCTGCTGCACAAGCATTTGTGCAATGCCAACCATCCCTCTTCTCACCCAAACAAGGGTGTTTTTTCCCATCCAGAAAATAAATCCTGCTTTTAATTTCCTGAAATTCAAGGAGAAACATTGGTATGTGTAAATTCTCCAATGATATGAAAGCACTGATCATCTTGAGTTTTCCTGATAGACACATTAACTGTTCACCACTCTCCCTTCCCACAATAGAAATCCTAAAGCAAAACCAAACCAAAATCAGAACATAGACATGTTTATTTTGTATAAATCATGCTTCCATATCCTGATTCCCCCTCCCCCCTTTTTTATAATGCTTGATAGTATTTATGGATTGTAGCAAGCAGATCTTTGGGATGATCTGTGTTTAGTTGCTAAACACTAAGCAACTCCTATAAAGTTCATTATTTTCTTTGTACTACATGTGCTAATCCAGATATATCTTAAAGCTTTAGTAAGACCACACTTGGAATACTGTGTTTTGGTCACCATAATATAAAACAATGTTGAGATTCTGGAAAGGGTGCAGAGAGAACAGCAGAGAAGATTAGGAGTCGGGAGCTTAAAACATATGAAGAAAGGTTGAAGGAATTGGGTATGTTTAGTCTAGTGAAAAGGACTAGGGATGACATGATAGCAGTCTTCCAATATTTAAGGGGTTGCCACAAAGAGGGGGGGGGGTTTCAACATATTTTCCAAAGCATCAGAGGGCAAGACAAGAAACAATGGTTGGAAACTAACCAAGGAGAGAAGCAACATAGAACTAAGGAGAAATACTCTAACAGTGAAAACAATTAACCAGTGGAATGGCTTGCCTCCAGAAGTTGTGGGTTTT
>AZIM01000513.1:57046-69131 GCA_000516915.1 Ophiophagus hannah | reverse complement strand
AACCTGCTGAATACCACCTCTGATCCCCAGATATTCACTGTAGCAACACCTCCAAAGACTTAATTTCAGAGTCAATAGGGCACAGACGAATAAAGTCAATTGTCATATTTCCTATTTCCTTTTTACTGGGAACTCAGATTTATGTCACCGTCCACAGTCCCACATAAATACATCATACATCCAAACTTCAATTAATTTGGGTTAAGGTAGATCAGTTGGGTATCTTCACAAGAGAGGCAGTAGCTTGTTCTCCTCCAGAAATGAAATGCAAAATTTCCATTCCCTTAATTCTGAGGGCCACACCAGACTCTTGAGTGGCAAGCTGCATCATGAATTCCAAAAAGGAGAGGAGAGGAACAAAAATAGCATTGATTTCATTTAAATGCCATGAACGTTTCATTCTGTAGGCATTAAATTGTCAATTTGTTGTTTTATGGGTTGCATTGTTTTATGAATTGGATGTGGCCCTGTATGGGGACAGTATGTAAACCTTGTCAACAATGTGGTAGTAAATATGATTACACTCCATGTCATTGTTTTCCCCCACATTCTATCACATTAGGGGTGATGATTTCACAGCAGTTTTTATGGGCTTATTGCCAAGATTTGAAAGCCTCCAGGTTGTGAAGCAGAGAATTTTGCATCCATAGATTTAACACAAGCTTCCTTCCTTTCCTGCCCCAAATATACTTTCAGGCCCTGCTAAAGATCTCATGCTTGGTTTAATTTCTTGGAAACAAGGAATCATCCAAACTGATTATTCCTCGACTCGCTGATTGAAGAGAGAATTGTATTGATGCAGTGGTTAATTTCTAAGATTGAAACCTTTCACTGGTTTAATTGGCAGATCAACAAACTAAAGCCTTAGTTAATCAAATGGCAAAGGCAAATTTTACTCAGTGTATTTATGACTCAAAAGACCCACTTGCTTCTTTGTAGGATTGTTCTATCCCAGTATGCTAATATTGTAAAGAACAAAACAGAAAATGTTAAATATTGCTTTACTAAAAATGAGTGGTAGCTGTTACTGATCCCACGCTCCCACTGTCAGCTCAAAAAAGCTGTTGACACTTTCACAACATTGAGATTTAGTGAAATGTGGGCATCTTCCCACCTACATTTTGGGAGGAACCCTCTGAAATTTGAGAAGAACAGATAGAAAAATGTGTTCACAACCCTGAGAACACCATTCTCCAGCATTCAGAACCCAAAATAAAAATTAGGACACATAAAATATCTCCCCCATCATTACTTGCGTAGGTTTAATCTGGAAATTAGAAAAGTTTTAATGTTGTTCATCATGTCTGACCTTTTATGGCCTTCAGGATCTTCATTTGACAGGACTGTGCTCTTTTGAAGGAGCCGTTTCTTGGTGTCCTTTTAAAGTCACACTTGTATTATGAGTAAGAGCATCTAGTCACCTTGTTGGTCTCTTTTTCGATAACCTTCTACAATGGAGGTTAGTCCAATGACCCTTTGCTTTCACACTATATGTCCTAAATTGTTAAGCTTTGTTTTTTGTCAGCCTGGTTTTCCTTCATCTAATGTTGAATGATCTGTTCTTGCAGTCCAAATTATTCTCAATTATTTTCTCCAGCACCTCCAGATGCAGATATTGCTTCATTCAGCCTTTTTGATGGTTCAGCTTTCACAGGCATATTTTACAAGAGGGAAAACCACCTCTTTCACATACCGTAGTTATCACTGTGATTTTATCTTTCAATCATTCATAGTTTTCCTTCCAGGAAGCAGTCATCATTCCTATAAATTTCTGACCCTAGGAAGAGAAAGTCTGTTGTTGTTTCAGCTTTTTCATTGCCTATTTTCATTGGTCTGGCATTGTCTGTTAACACAAACTTTTCTATATGTTTGCAATAAGATAAAGCAGAAGTGTTCGCACTCTCCCCCCCCCCCCCCTCCACCACNNNAAAAAAAGCGGAATTTTTCACACTCCCCCCCCCCCCCATTCAACTAGACATTCTTTAAGTCTTCATCATTTCCAGGCTTCATAATTTCAACATTATCTGAAATTCTTGCTTTTTCTCCCAGTGATGTTAATTTTAATGTTTCTTCTAGTCCAGCATTTCTCAGTATATATCCAGTGGTTAAATTAATACTACAATTAAATTAATTAGGTGGAATTACTCTGATTCCTGCCTTTCCAATTTTGAAACATTTTGTAGCTTCATCTTCCTATTCTAACTTTTGCTTCTTGGCCATTGTACAACTATTTGATTGGCAGATGAGTTTGCCTACTATTTTTGTGTTTTTAAGAGCTATTCACAATTCATTGCAGTATACACAGCCAAAGCATTTATATAATCAGTAAAGTATGCACACCTCTCATTTTCCTCTGCATCTTCCTAATCAAAGCTTGTGCATCTACCAGTTCTCATGCCATCTGTTGCTGAAATATGGACCACAAAATTTCGACTGTGATCTTGCTAGAATGGGAAAGGAGTGCAAGGCAGCATAGTTTGAGCTTTCTTTAATACTATACTTTTTTGGTCCTGAAATGTAAATTTCCCGATCTTGTGGCCATTTCCATGTTTCCCATACCACCTCACAAACCACATCATTTTGTAAAACTAAATCATTCTGCAGGTTTGTTAGCAATATTTTCTAGGTCCCATTTATTTATTTATTTTAAAAAAACCACATTATTCAGCTGCCCTTTTAAATACAAAATTCTGGGCAGCCAACAACCAGTTTGCAAAAAGCAACATTAAAAAAAAGCACCATGACTAGTCAAAATTAAAATATATGAAACAGAAAAACCAACAACAACCAGTACATAACAAGCTTACACACATGTTCATTGTGTCTCTTTCTCTCCCTCCCTCTCCCTCTTCCTCTCTCTCTGTGTGTATGTGTGTGCTTGTGTGTGAATTCCTGGCAACTGCCTGGACAAGTCCCTGCAGTTTTCTTGGCAAAGATTTCTGGTCTGCCATTGCTTTCTTCTTCCTAGGACTGAGAGAGAGGAGACTGGCCCAAGGTCACCCAGCTGGCTTCATGCCTAAAGCAGGACTAGAACTCCCTGTCTCCTGCTTTCTAGTCTGGTATCTTTACTAATATGCCACTTGGCTCTCTGCATTTGTAATCAGCTGAGTATTCCTTCAAGGGCAGCACTATAGAAAGCCTCATTTAGCTTTCCTTAACTCCAGTTCAGGGATCAAAACTATTGCCAGTTTGGGGATTTATTTTGTACAGCATTTCTATATATTTTCTTTATATCTTCTTTCTCTGGTAGCTCTGTCTTCTTCATAGTGGGTAGAGTATAGCAGCCTAAACCCACTGTTCAAAATGCTCAGACTGCTTGCAGCTGAGGAAAAATGATCTTGTTCTCTATAATTTTCCAGTTTGGGTCAGTGGTGGGAGTGAAGATTGGAAGGACAATGGACCCTTTTACTTCAAAACCTCTTCTTAAGAACTTTTGCACTCTCCTGGAACAGTCTCCTTTGAACATTAAGATTGTTTTATGGTTTTAAAAATCCACTTTCAGGATCTACTAGGCAGACTTTGGTACCTTGAGCCTTTCACTGATTGCCATGCATGGATCACCATCAAAATATTTTACAGTCCGTTATAAAGTCCTATCCACTGAGTTCTTAATGAGATCTTAAATGTCAGTCTTAAACCATTTAGACACTTTAACATCTACTTAATTGCAACAATTACCCTATGGACAGCCTATGACTACCTTGGCATGACTCTCTTTATTCCCAAGGAAGGGGGGAACAGGCCTGTCAAAGAGCGGGCCTATTGTGAAGGAGTTTACAGCAAAGACAGCATTTGAATCATCAACAATTATGGACTTGTAGCTTCATCTTTTTTACTACAATGGTGCCTAAACCTTGTTACATTTAGATGTCACTCTCTGCTTTTCAACCCTCACTTTTAATGAGATTGACCCTTTGGAAAGGGAGATTCAATGTGGATATTCTGACAAAATTAATCCTGATTGGGAATTCTGGTATTGCAATTCCAATCCAGATTAGGCTGGTCAAAACCCTGCATTTTTGTCTTGCTGGTTATGACTGAAATAAAATGGCTGACTGGTAGGTTCAGCAGCCTCTCATCGTTCTGTCACTTTCTCTCTCAAGTCTTTCCAAGTTAGATTAATCAGTGGAACAATTTGCTTTCAGAATGCTGTTCTGTTTTGTTCTGTTCTAGATCAAAGCTTCAAATTGAAGTAATAGGTGGTATATGAAGAAAGGGAAGAATTCATAAACACAGAAGATGATTCGTATTTAATAGTTGTATTGATTCAAAAGTAATCCACGATTAGTTTCATAATGAATGTTGACAAACCAAAGGTGACTGGGGTCCCACAAATGAACTCACAGAAATTTTGCAAGAGAAAAACGTGTTGCAGAAAAAGCAAGACAACCTTCAGCAGAACAATCTAAACAAGTAAGATAGACTGTAGAAGGATTGCTATTTTGTACATGGTGGAAAATATCTTGGGCTGAGTTGTAGTTACATAGAAAGACTCAGAGCAGCAAAAGGATGGAAATGATGCTAGGAAGAGGCAGTTTTTATAGATTTCTGAGCAAGAAGACCCAGTCTGCATTATGACAGAAAAGAAGAAATGTTATCCCTCAGCCCGATAGGGAAGCAAATAAGGGAATTTAGAGACTTATCCAGGTGAGAAAAACACCGAAAGGACATTTCTCAAATTCAGCTCAGCAGCACTCACTCCCCAGATATTAGTGCGGCTTTTGATCAGTTATAATGCAATTAATTTTGAGAGGAAGATTTCTTCCCCCAGTGCTTCTTTCTTAGAAATTGAATTTCCCCTTTTTTTTCTAAAGAAAGCATATCAGAGATGATGCAGAAATGGCAGACAAAAATAGGATTTAGTTAAAAAAAAAGGAAGTGGTAACTTCACCTACAGTGCACTACAAAAAAAGAAAGAAAGAGAAAAAACATCCAGGGACATTAAGCAGTTGCACACACAGATAAAGCGAAGCGAAGGGAATGAAGAGCTGTTTTCTAAAACATGATTCTATGTTCTTACACTTATCAGAGAATAAGCTGCACTGAACCAATATTTTAAACCTAGATTGCAAATACAAGATCCAAACCTTTTTACTTTTAATAATTCTATTTGGCTTCTCATACAAATGAGCACTGCCTGTAGGTTTTTTTATGGTATCATCTGAACCTGGGACTCTAGTTTGCATATCTTGGAATGATCTAGAGTCAGAAGACAGTTTGCTCTTATGCCAGAAATAAACCAGAGTGGTTCAAACATAGTGACAGACAAATTGCAGATGGCATCGTATTTGTTTATTAATTATCCCAAGAAAAATGAGGCAGAGACCAACAGAAGTGTGCAGGCTCTACAGTGTTGAATGTTGTGGTATGCTAAGCAAGTATTCTGTTTTTCCCAGGGCTGTAGGCACAGTCAGGCTGATGCAGGCACTGATTACTATACACCCAAATTCAGGTTTGCTCAAATGTTGGTCATAGACCAAAAACTCCTTGCCATAGCACATGGAGCTAGATTTTGTGCAGCAGCACCAAAGATCCATTAAACCCTGATGGGCCAATATTCCACAATGCATCCTTTGTAACTATCATTCATTGAAATGTTAGAAATTATTACTTTGTTGATATTAATAGTTTCAAATACTTTTACTTTGTTGTAATTTTAGGTGTTATATTTAATATAATTGTAACATTTACATTATAACTGTAGAAGAGGCTGATCTGGAAGGTGGGATTAAATGTGTCATCAGTTTGAAGTCATTGCATTGTCACAAAATATCTAAATTCAGTCCCTCGTTAATTCCGTTGACCTTTATCAAGCACCCAATTTGTTGGTTGACTAGATTCTTGTATTAACAACAATAAACTCTTCTGTGCTTTGAACTCAACAAATCCCCTGGTTATTTGCCCCTGACAATAATTTAATACAGGCTGAATCCTGGACTTCACTTATAGCTATTAGTTAGGTTGTTTAACAAATGTATTCTGATTCTGTCTAGACTAGCACTATGAAGTTACCTAGATTGGGTAATGAAATGTCTGCAAGGAAAGAGCCAAGCTCAGAGAGCATCAAGGACTCCTCAATTCTGTCTTAATTTTAATTTTGTTTATTATTTGCAATGGTCTATCTGATCACAGTGAGCACGCCTGGCACGGATGTCCAGAAGACACTGGTTAGGAGTTAGAAATACATTTTCCTGTTGTGGAAAAAGAGATGCCCTTGACCAGATGCAGATCCCACCGTTTCTGGTAGGGCTGGGGAAGATACCAGGCACAGAAATGAAGCAAAAAACAGCTGCCCTATGATGGTTAACAAACCCAGGGATGCATTTAATCTGCTATGATTGTTTTGAATCATTAAGCAATTCTCAATGAGCAAAAAGAAACTCTTGAATGAAATTGGCGCGATGATGAAATCTGCCTCTCCAGAGGCTCTCAGACAGGACGTAAGGGTCATGGAAAGAGATGAGGCAGATTCTTAGAGCATTCTCTAAAATGATAAAGAGTGCCTAACTGTCAATTTGCATGGTTCTAAGTGGCCCAAAGATGGTTGTCGAGCCCTAGCTGAGCAGATAAATTAGTAAAATATGTTAGATTCATAAACAAAGGCACTTGAATTCAGGCCTATTCGGAGGACAAAAAAATGAACTGCCCTCCAAGACATTGCACTAAAGGATGAGGAAAGTGGTTGGGAAAACAACAGCTACTTAGAAAGTTTATGCTGAAAATGCTGAGAGTTCAGAATAAAAGATACCAAACTCTTATTCGACATTAATGGACCTAAATGACCCCATATCCTTATCTCCTTTCATTGCAAACAGCTGGTTTCCCCTTAAAATTTCATAGAACAAAAACTGCTTGGTTGGTGGAGGAATCTTGTCTGTCTTTCCTTACCTTTCAAAAAGGTTTTGCAACTTTGCTGTACTACCAAGGGTGTTGAAAAGTAGGTTCACCTGACCATTCTAGAAAGCATCGAAAGAGAGACTGCTGCTCACTTTCTCTAGAGCTCTTCAGAGCTTCCAGTAAAGAAAATATCAGGAGGTGTTTGATTAAAGCCATTGATATACTAGGTTGCAATATACCTGGGCTTGCTGTTAGCATAGCAAAGCTCTGCTAATCAGAGGTTCTTGACAAGTGTTCCTCTGTGATGCAATTGCTTGCAAACACCCATTTGTAGCATTTGTTAAGGATTTGCATTGTGAAGTGGTCCTTCAATTGAAGAGGCTTATGTAAGCTGCGGGCTGTTTCCTCAGAATGGTAGAGTTCAAGGTAACCAGGAGCAGTGTTGATGAAACGTGCCTATCTTAACCAGGGAGAGCAGCTGAGACTCCAAGAGCCAAAGGAAATAACCCTGGACAATCAGGGACAGAAAGTCGATTGCCCTCTGGTTACTTTTTGGCAAGGATTTGCAATGATTTCAAAAGTGAATGGAGTTGTTAAGTTACCGAAAGTCTAATCTGATTACTTAATATGCTGGTTTTTGAAAACATATTTAACTTATTTAAACTCTGCATTATTTAATATTTTAAGGTTTTGTACCTTTCAGCTTATTTATTTACTGTTGCTTGACAGGAGGCATATATTTGTAATAATAAATAAATAAAACCCACCAGCTGCCATCATTGTTACTAAATGTAGACCATATCATATTAATCTGGGGTCCAGTCCCACCTCCAAAAATATGGACAAAGCAATTATGGGAACCACCATTCCACAGTGAAACAACCTTTATTGGTCTGTTAGGATGCACAAGAAGGAGAAAAGAGAAGACTTGAAATGTAACTGTCTTGAGTCTTATTCACAGTGGTTGACTTTCTGTTTAGTTATAGTTTTTTCTTGAACCGTTGAGCCATAGTGCCCCCACCTCAGTCTCAGGTAGATGTGTGCTTTAACGAGACAAGAGCAAAGGGCTCAGTTCCCCAGGTCAAAAAGATTGGCATGGCTAAGAATCAGGACAAGAGATTCCACTGAATAAGGTACCTCAGCTGTGCATGGGGATGGTGGCTCAGTGTGGCCCATTTGTCCTTTCCTGTGAAAAAATGTGGAGAGCAACTTTTCAAGCTTCAGCTCTGCCCTATTTTCCTTGTGCTGGGCTTTGAACTCCGATTCTCACCTTCACCTTGTCTCTCATCTTTTCCCTTGGATTCATTGCTTGTTTATCCATTTCCTGGTCTAAGCCTGTGCCAAGCCCCGACTGTGCTAGAGATACAGTCTTTAGCTCTAGATAAAAAGGATCCTTTACTTCTCAAGGTTCTGCTGGAGTCTGCATATCTTTGGATTGTGGCAGGCAGCCAACAGTTGCCTGCTCAGAAAACGTGCTTTTGAAGCGATTCTGGAAATCTGAAATTTCACTTTCCAGTATGGAGAAAGCTGGGTTGAGGGTTGATGGGGGGGTGAGTGGTGTGAATACTAACAGGGGCAGTAGCCAATGGGAGTTATTGCCTCATTCAGCTCTCTACCTATCAGAGCTCTTTGGAGTGGTCTTCATCCCCTTCTCTTTGCTCACTCTTGTGCTTATGGACTTGCTTATGCTCAATTGTTCTCTCTGCAATCTGACTAGAGGCCCAAAGCAATCCTTGTGTTTATATTCTGCATGACTGGGGCAGATTGAGGCGCTTGAAAATGAGTGTCGCTCTAACACAGGGGTGTCAAACTGGATTTCTTGGAGGGCCAGATCAGCATTGTAGTTGTCCTCTGCGGGCCGACTGAGGTGGGGTGGGGGGAGAAGACGGAATGGATGACCTGCTGGTCAAAAAGGCATGTGGGGGCAGTGGGGGTGGCTGTGCACACCGTTTTGGCCAGCAGAGGGTTGCAGAAGGCCGTCCAGGTGGAAAATTTAATTAATTTCCACAGGCAGCCCCTCCGTGTCCCTGTCCTATGCTATTTCTAGGCCGGCCCGGTGGGCCAGGTCTAAGCATGCCTTGAGTTTGAGACCCCAGCTCTAACACATACAGGTATTCCTCAATTTATAACCAATTACTTAATAACTGTTAAAAATTATATTTATGACCATTTGCAGCATCTCACAGTAATGTGATCATTTTTAAAATCTTTTTGCCATTTTCCGGCAAAAATCACCTATTGGATAATGTGGATTTGGATTACAACCAAGCAATTGCTTAAGAGCTGAAGTGATTTGCTTAAAAAGTATGGTGACTCACTTAATAACCATCATAAAATGGTCATAAAAATAACCCCAGGCATGTGGTGACTTGACAGATGAGTGCAATGACTTATCACCAAAATTCCAGACACAAAGGAAGATAGAAAAGAAAAAAAAGTGACATCTGACTTTTTTCAGTGCTGTAGAATAGAAAACATATTACAGCCTCAGCCTTTTGCTTTACTTTTCTAAATATTTGAAGTCATTTCTATAACAACAAAATCAATTCCATAACCAAAGCCTAAAATTAGGCTCTTTAAGAGGCACTGCATCTCTGCACTATGGATACCTGCATTCCTAGGATTCTTTGATGAGGTGAAATACCTCATTGAAGTTGATTGTTTGCGATTGGCAGTCCTACATCAGAAATGGTTTCAACAGGGAAGGGAATTTTGGAGAAGTTCTCCTGGGGAGAATATAGAGTTTTCCCCTTTTATTTAAGGTCAAGGGTTTATTAGAGAAAATACCAATTCCATATCTATATCCAGAGATATAGTTGACCTAATAGTGTGGAGAACTAAAAATACAGCTCTATTTTGTTGCATGTTTTTAATGCTGGAAGCTACCCAGATTTGTTTGCTATGAGATGGGCAGATTTTTTAAAAAATTAATTTTGTTTATATTCTAAAACAGGAGTGTCAATCTCAATTTCATTGAGGGCCACATCAGGGTTGTGTTTGACCTCAGGGGTGGGTGGGGTGGGTGGGAGTGGCCAGCTCAATGTCACTCATTGAGTTCCATTTTTGGCCACATCAGCCCTTCTGGGCACTGTTTTTGGCTGTTGCAGCCTCCTGCCAGCAAAAATGGAGCTCAGGGAGGCTGCGCACAGCCCACCTGGGCTCTGTTTTTGGCCACAATGGCTTTCTGTAGCCCTCTGCCAGTGAAAATGGAGCTCAGGAGGGCCACGTGCAGCCTCCCTGAGCTCCTTTTTCACTGGCAGAGGCACTGCAGGCCANTTCCAGGGGGGCCCGTGGGCCAGATCTAAGCACCCTGTAGGCCAGATCTGGCCCCCGAATCTTGAGTTTGACACCCCTGTTCTAAAAGGTCCAACTGTGCATGTAAGAAAGTTCAGCTTCCTTTACTTTTTTTAAATGACTGATTGATTGAAGTCAGTGTTGACTCTTAACAAAGACATGATAGGTTTTCCCCATGACAATCTATCTCTAGTTTGGTCTTCCAACTGCGTCTCCTCTATCTATCTTCCTTGTTGCTGATTGTCCTCCTCTATTTTCCCAGTATTAGAGCCTTCTCCAGAGACCTGGGTCTTCATATAACATGTCTGAAGTGGAATAATTTAAGCCTGATCGTCTGTGCCTGGAATGAGAACTCTGAGTTGTTTGATAATCCATTTGTTTGTCTACTTTTCTCTTCGTGGCATTCTCAGGGGTCTTCTCCAAAACTAGAGTCCTCCTTCTCTCATGCTTCTTCTGCAAACCATATTCAGCATTAATTATGCATCATTAGTAGATAAGGTCCACATCTGATAAAATAGAATTGATCAGGGTCTTTGAGAATTTACTTCCTGGCTGTAGCTTCACTTACCAATATCTGTTAATACTGAGCCATCTGTCGGGTAATAGACAACGTGCAGATGCTGGGATATGAGTCAAACACCAGATGCAATATATTGTAATAAAGACCATCTTCTGCCCTAGAGACGTTTATCATGTACATAAGCGGGCCAAAATCAATCCTTAATTCATTGAGAGGTGCATCATACAAAAACCAATTATAAATGCAATAACAATTTCACTACATATGTCATCAGCCTATAATAGATGACTGCCTGCATGCAGAGTCAAAAATAAATATAATGTTGCAATTGTAGTATCTCTTGTCCACTATAAAAGAAATGAATGTGAAAGAAAATAGGAACATGAGGGAAATTCCGAGAACTTTCTGACTTTCAAACTTTCAAGATGAGGGATGAATTCTGCCTGGGATGAAAAACTGGAGGTGGAATTCAATTCCCTTTGATATTGATGGGCAAAAAATTAAAGTAAAATGGAGTGGTGATTGCTCTGCCTTTTTTTTCCCAAGAAGAAAAGGAATTCACAAATAATTTCTCAAGGAGAGGACTTTTCCATAGTGAGGGCAAATACACCACTATAGGTAGCCCTCAGTTTACAATGATCCTTTTAACGATGATTCAAAGTTACCATGGCCTCAGAAGAAATGACTTATGACCTTACTCACATTTACAATTGTTCCACCACCATCCCAGTCACGTGATCACAATTTGGGTGCTTGGGAAATTGCTTGATTACAACCAGTTACGACAGTGGTGGGATTCAAATTTTTTTACTACTGGTTCTTGGTAGGCTTGGCAGGCTTCAGTCAGAGGTGGTATTTGCCGGCTCTCCTAACTACTCAAAATTTCCGCTACTGGTTCTNNAGAACTGGTCAGAACCTGCTGAATATTACCTCTGAGTTATGGTGTCCTTCAGTCGGGTGATTGTGATTTGCAACTTTTTTTTTTTGCCTGTTTTTGGCAAAATAATCCCACCTCTTGGGAATCCCAAAGGTGCTTTTTCAAGAGGCAACTGTACTTCCTTTGTTTTTATTTGAAGGTGTGTCTTTTGTCATCCAAGACTGGTGAGTTGGTTACAACCTCTGTAAAAATTGTTGGAAAATCAGTTCTGATTCAACTTATGACTACAACAATTTACAATAAAAATTCCAGTTTCAATTGTAGTTGTAAGTGAATGATCATCTGCATTGAAAATTCCCTCTGAAAGCATCTTTGCCATGATTTAATTTCAGTGAAGCAATTGTGATTATTTGACAGAAACAGGTAGCGTCATACAAGTTGCATTCCACTGGAGAGAGGTTGTACTCAGAGGTGGTCTTCAGCAGGTCCTGACCAGTTCTGAAGAACTGGTAGGGGAAATTTTGAGTAGTTTAGAGAACCAGCAAATCCCACCTCTG
>AZIM01000512.1:277489-294704 GCA_000516915.1 Ophiophagus hannah | reverse complement strand
CCCAGCCGTGGTGCAGGAGGCCGACTAGGCCACANCCACCCAGCAACTGGGCAGAGAACCCGTTGTTGAAATTTTTGAAGCCCACCTCTGGATGTACCTTTTTTGGTTTTGGCCATTTTATGTAAGGCTAGAAAATATTGTTCAGAAAGTGGTAGGACTGCAATTACAGAATGTCCTTAGGTGAGGTGGATTATCTTGATCCCTTATAGCAGGAAAGGTTCAATTCTGATCATAGTTTGGAAATACCATTAATTGCTCTGGTTGATGATTTTTCTAGGAACTTGGCTGAGAGATTGCATCCCTCTTGGTCCTTCTAAACTGGGGGTGTGAAACTCAAGGCCCACAGGCCGGATCCAGCCCACGGGGCCGGCCTGGAAATAAGAGACCAGCCCACAGTGCCTCTGGTGGCTAAAGCAGGCCACATGCGGCCACCCCGCACCTCATTTTCAGCTTCCATGGCCTCCTGCAGCACTTTGCCAGCTGAAAACTGGACCTAAAACAGGGCAAAAAAAAAAGGGCCAAAAAACAAGCCCAAAAATGTCCTGAAAACAGGCCACGCAGCTGGCAAAGTGCTGCAGGAGGCCATGGAGGACGAAAACAAGGTGCAGGGGGGCCACGTGCAAACCTCCCACATCCCGTTTTGGCTGGCAGGGTGCTGCATGAGGCATCCGTCCCTCTCCCTCCACCACCACCCTCTCCCGGCCCGCAGAGGAGAACTACAATGCTGATCTGTCCCTCAAAGAAATCCAGTTTGACACCCCTGTTCTAAACAGACTCTATCATCAACCAGAGCAATAAACAATGCAAAGGTTGGGAGCAGGGACTGTAGCAGATTGGGTGAACCCTATCCTTTATGGATCTTCACATCCTCACCATTCCTCCTGCTTTGAGATAGTGGCTTAGTAGTTCCCACTGTCACCATCGTTTCTTCCAAGGGACATTTTACATGGCCTCTATCTCATAACCTAGACATAAAGGTAGGTTCTGAGCTGGAGAAATATTCACATTTTGGGCACTTCTCTCTTATGAGTTAAAAGAATGGCCCCTTCTCCAATTCACATAGAGACCATGGTTAAAGGGCTGAGAAATTCCAACCTTAGCATATTGGAAAATAAAATGGCTTTTGACATATTTCAGTTGCTGAGTTTTTTGTCACCTTAATCCTTTTTTCCTTTCAGTAAGTCTGAATAAAGCCTCTATGAGAACTTTTATTTTTTGAGGTATACATCCAGTAATGAGCTATCAATAGCTTGACCACAGAAGTCTTATAATCTGTGCTGCGTTTCTGTTGATTCAAAGTAAACTTGCCAAAAAATAACATTTCAATTGTGTAAGCCCCTGACTGTGTAGCACAGAGGTATGTGACTTAAGGATTCAACCCTTCCTTGCTTCCTTGGGCTATAGAGCAATATCACCAGAGATCAACAAATCAAATCTTACTAAACAGAAGAAAACATAATACATAAAACCCTTATTAACAGAGTATGAAAATGCAAACATTCAAAGGGAAAGAGAACAAGTTCCAGAGCTGTTCCCATTCCAGTAAAACAGTTGGTTAAAAGAAATATAGAAAAGAAAATGCAATGCTCCAGGCAGAGCACAAGATTAGACTAGTTTCCTACAAATTATTAATTACCTGCCTCAACATTTCATAAAATGATGATGGATAGAAGTTTCAAATTAATGTTAACAAATACAGTAAAGTTCATAGAAAATTTGTCTCCATATACAGTCTGACAAATAGAAAAAAGGCTGAGGTAACATACTTAATTTCATAATTTGTTCAGAGGAATAAAAATGTTAAACCAACACAGCACAAAATAAATTAGGACCCTAATGCTAGTTCCTGTCTAGACTTACCCATTTCTTCTGAAATAACTATAGCATCAGTTCCTCTGCTTCAGTTTTCCTGGATTTCCAAACTCTGGGAAATTCCAAATTTTAATTGGAAGCTGCTTTGAGATGGTAAACTTTACTCATTTCCAGCTTCAGCTCACAGCTTTGCTTCTGATTTTAAAAAAAGAATTTTTTTCTATGTTCAGCAGAAGGAGGGGCTGGGGTTGGTTTGGTATATGATTAACAGCCAACTCTCAATTGAGAGAATGTGGATTGCATATCTGAGCCTGTCTAGCAAACAAATTGCACGTACAGCAGAGGCACTACAATGCTTCTGCTTTTCTTTGAGTGGGCAGTTTTAGTTGTGGGAAGGGGAGATCAAAGCAAAGTTACTGCCTTGTAATATTGTAAAAAGATGTTATGAAAGGGGAACACATTTTACTGAATGAGACTGATCTGAGAGTGGATTTTAAAATGGCAGGCTACAAGAATGATATGGAAAAACATGTTATACTCAACATACGAAAGAAGCTGGATAATTAAAACTGATATGCAAATAACAAACCAAAAGAGTGACCGGAATAACTTTCCTATATTCTATTTACAAAGAGGCTTGTTGAAACTTTGAAGAATTTTGTAAGAAGAGATAAAGAAAAAAAATTAAAAGAAATCAAATTCTAGGACATTATTTGAAAGAACTAAAAATCCAGATTATTCAAAGAAAAAGGAAGAAATATAAAGTTGATTTATTTGATCACGGTTAAATATTATATTATCTCTGATAACCCTTAAGCAACTGATGCTGATCAGGATTGAAATGATGTTTTAAGGATTTGTTTATAGGTAAGAGATGTCATGGCCCTGTCTGAGCCTGGTTCTAAGGAGGAAGAGGGCACAGCCTCTCTGGCCCAGGAGGAACAACCGGAGGAGCAGGACGAGGCAGGTCCGGGTCCCTAGGACCTTGGAAGGGTTGCCAGAGAGGAAGAGAGGGTGCAAGATGACTGAGTGAGAGGGAGGAGCTTCAGAGATGAGCAACTGCCTCCCCCCGTCCAATCCGCGACAATGGAGAGGAGGTAGAGACCAAGGGTGACACAACTCCTCAGAAGGAGGGCACCCCAACCCTCTTCACAAGGCTCACCTGGAGACTAGGATTTAGGGAGACACCATGGGGAGGGGTTTTTGTCAGGAACAAGTGTTGTACTTACCAGCAACACTTGCCACACTTCGAGAAGCCTTGCTGTTACTGATAATTGCTGCCTTGCCTTGCCTTGCCTTGCCTTGCCTAGCCTTGCTGTTGGTGGGTTTGCAGTGACACAGCTCTGCTCTGGGTTGTGCCATGTTCCTGGCAAACTGTCTGGGCTATGAAGACTCCCATGGTTAAGGTTTTTAGCCTATTTTGCTCTCGGAGTTGTGCCGCTCCCTTGGACTTCTTGCATCCAGAAACTACTTGAGGTGTTTGTGCGCGTTGCTCATGGACTGAAAGTGAACTGTGGGGACTTTCTGGAAAGGTTGGTTCAGTAAAGGGGGAATAAGCCTACGCATCGCCTGTGTTGCTTACATGTCCAGCCCCAGGTCATAACACGAAATGGAATATAGAAAGCAGATATTATTTGTTGTATTTTAAGAGAAGGTGATGATTTACCAAAATTGTTTATATTTGTGGTGAAGGGAGAAATTATTTATTATATATTTCTTTTCCTTTATTATTTTTTCTTTCCATTTCTTTTCTGTGCTTTTTTCCTTTTTTATCCTTCTGTTTTTTGGTTTGTAGATTTTTTTATTGTATTCTTTAATGAAATTACTATTAAAATACAAGAACGTTCATCAATCAGTTCAGTGTGAAGTATTATCAAAATATGGGTAATACTCAGCTATACATCTCGACTCTAGGTCAGGCCAGGGTAGAGATGTGAAGGAGGCTCTGGCTACATGTTTAGAGGCTGTGAAGGACTCCATAGTAAGATACAAGCTGCAGTGGAATCCCTCAAGGCAGAGGCAATGTTTGTCAATAAACAATATTTTTGAGATAATACTCTCCCTGAAGGAGCAAGTCTGCCCTCCTAGATTCATGGTTGCTGGACAAGCAAATAGTTAATTGGGCTTTTGTTCAGCTTTAGCTAGTATGCCTTGCCTGAAGTTGGAGATCCTGTCACTTGTTAGCCATGAATGTATGGACTTCTACTATAATGCAATGCATACTACATTAAACATACAGCTGATTTTCAAGTTGGCTCAGAATGCAACACTCTGTCTATGGGTGGACAAGAGCTGCCAAAATCACACATCATCATCAGTGCAGTGATACTGCTTTGGCTTCCAGTAGGCTTCTGGATTTTTGGTTTAGACCTAAAAGCTCTTTATTGCTTGTGGACCTGATATCTTCAGAAACCACCTCCTTGAACATGTTAACATTTAGAATTGCTAAAAATGTATTATGGTATGCTGGTTTTTTTTTAAATATGTCAAAGAAATCTTGGTATTCATTCTGTATACTACCCATAGTGTAAGAATGTATTTCAAATTTTATTTCATGTTCATACAGTACTATTATCTAGGTGTAGGCAGTAGTAACAGCATTTGAGAATACATAATAGTGTTTACTTGAGAAGTTTTTGGTGTGTGCATTTTCTTCACTTTATAATCTGGTTTGCAATAATGTAATTGTCAATGTAACATATTCATTGAGATATACAAAGCGTTTGTTTTCCTCTCTGGCAGGTACATATGGAAGAAATAAGCAGCATAGCAACGTTTGTAAATTGTGATAAATAATTTATCAAAACAAACTAACCAGTGACCCAATGAACCATATTTATTGAGTTATTAATTAACGAGGAAACCCGTGAATTAAAAATCATAAATTTTTAATTCACAGGTTTTCTAGGATTGGATATAATGCTAAAACTATAATTTGTCAAAATATGAGTGCAAGCTTGGGATTGTCTTGTTGAAAAGAAGAGTGCTGTAGAAGAAATATTTCCCAGCTTCATTTACATAGTGCTAAATCATACTTCTGCTTTATATTTGAATAGAGTCATTGATGTGTTGGATTGGATTAAGCCATAATATTTGGTTTTGATTTAGCCCATTGCCTAAATCTGATTGATTTTTATTTATTCAATAAACCATAATTAGACAAATCATGGGTTAGTATAATGTACAAACCCAATTATTGACTCTCTCATATTCTTTCTAACAGTCTGTGTCTTTTTAAGAAAATCAAAGCTAGACGAAACATTTTCAAATTGCATTACAGCAATTCTTTACAATATATCAAAGCCTAAACAAGGATGGTTTGGGCTGAATGTGCTAAGTTTAGAAGCTGGAAGTTTGGGGAGTCTCTTACCATCTCTGGAGTGTACCAAAAAATAAAATTGCTCCTAATGCTCTTTGGCAAATCTTAAGCTACATTCCTTTCAAACAGCTTGAAACCAGTGGTTACATCTGCCAGTGTACATGTGGGCTTTGGCTTTTGTTCTGCAATGAACTTTTCCTGTCTCTTCCTTGCTCTGACTTGCATGTCTACAAAATCTGTTGCGGAGGTTCCTGCAGCCCCAAAAAGAAGCTAAGGACTTTGGAAAGAAACTATGGAGAGAGAGAGAAGGAATCTGCTATGCCGGTAGATCCTACTAAAGTTATCTGTGTACAATACAGTCATGTGCTACTTCCATTTTTGCTTTTATGCATGTGGTGAGGAAGCCTTTTTCAACAGACTTTGGGAATTCAGTGTATATATATTATATAACATTAACCATGGAAGCTGTCTATTGATTTGGGATACCATTATACACTGACATCAGAATTTTGTTTTCATGTTAAAAGCTGTGCTACCTTTCTTCATCTTGCTCCAAAGGATGCTTTGCAAGCTAGTAGCAAAAGGAACCAGAGGCACAAACCTCCAGGCTTCAGGAATGAGTGGGAGTTTATACTGATGAACAGTCTTGGAGCAGGTGGTGTGTAGGCCTTTCCTTCTGTGCAGTTGCTGGGGAACTTTTCTGTCGAGATACTGAAGAAGTGGGTGGAGAGAACTGGTGGAAATAGAATTGTGGGGAATGATTAACCTATGCAGTGCACATTTAGCGATCATTTGTGCTCTTTTGGTCTTGTGAATTGTTTGGCTTTCTCATAAGGCTGAATGCATAGTGCGGGCCATGTTAAGGATGCAAGCCAGATACCAATGGATTTTCCTGCAGGTAGGGCTGTTACGTTTTGTTTTTAATTCTAAATTTGCACCTGGGGAGAAAGGGATTGAAAAGAATTTATTTCTGGCTGTATATCGCCCACAGATTATTACTGTTGGATGGGGAAAAGGTTGACTTGAAAGGATTTTTCTTCTCAAAGTTATCGGTTTCCAGCAATGTTGCATATGCATATCCATGCTGAAATACTTTAAATTACTACTCATATTCATTTCAGCTTCTGATTTAATTTTCATTGTTTAGATTAACTCTTGATTCAAACAATCTAAAAGTAGGAGGGAAGGATGACAAATGTTCTTTCTTTAAGGGATGGGTGTCAGTTTTGGGGTGTGGAATAGGGAAATACAAGTTGTTTGACACTCGGGAAACAAATAAGCAGATCCTCAAATCAATCCAGAGTTCTCACTTGAGATACAAATGACTGAGCTCAATCCTAATTCTGATACTTCGTACAAAAGTATCTCTTTATCTCTTTGGAGAAGGCTCTCATGCTGGGAAAGATAGAAGAAAAGAGAATAACCAGCAGCCAAGTGGATGGACTCAGTATACTGTAGCAGTGAGTGAATGGTTGGAAGATCTGAAATATCAGATTAAAGGTAGATTGTCATGGCAAAAATCTATCTACAGGTAGATTTACAACCATTAATGGCTATTCAAAGTTACAACAGCACTGAAAAAAGTGACTAAACTGGTTCTTACACTTAAAGCCAATGTAGCATCCCACAGTCATATGATCAAAATTCATGTGCAATGGCAACTGGCATGTATTTTCAACAGCTCAAGCATCCTGCAATGATGTGATCACCACCTGCAATCTTCCCAACCTGCTTCCAACAAGCAGTCAATAGGAGAAATAGGATTTGCTAATGTCTGCATGATTTGCTTAACATTTGCAGGTATTTGCTTAACAGCCGTGGCAAAAAAGGTAATAAAATTGGGCATGATTCACTTAACAGCCATCTTGCTTAACAACAGAAATTCTGGTCTCAACTGTCATAAGTCAAGGACATTTATTTGGTAGCACACAATTATATTCCTGATATACTGTTGTGCTTAAAAAAAAGTGCATGAATCAAGTTCAAATGAACTCTATTACATTGTTCCAGGATCTACCCTGTTGTTGCAAACCAACTGGTCATCTATTTCTAAGAAGCCTCTGACAGGACATGAAACCATGAAATTTGTCCTTTTCTATAAACTAATATTCAGAAGAATGCTATCTCAGACCCTAATGGTTTTTTATGATTTTATGGTTAATGTCCTTAATTAGCCATAATTAAAGGGGAAAGCTAATACAAGTGGTCTGTGCTTAATGACCACTCATTCAGTGGCTGAATTTACAATGATGCTGAACAAATAGTAGTTACAACCTGATTATGGGAAGCTTCCCCTTAGTCATGTGGAAGAGTCCCGTGGTCACACATAATAGTCTTCCAACATGTCATAACAGAGGAAAGAGACTGTGGATTTATTCTCCACAGTTTAGGGCAAAAATGATGCCAAAACCAATGGTTCTGGACAGTGTTTGTTGATTGTTGGCTGAATCTGCCTTCCAGAATACTGATGATCAGTTGTTCCAGGTTGCAAAGATCTCCACTGCCTCCGCGCGTCCCGTTTTTGGCCTCCATGCATCCCATGGGGAGGCGGGGAGCGTCCCGAAACCGTTGTAAGCGACATATTCTACGTGTCTCATTTCCACCCACCTTTTTTGGGGGAGAGTGCATCTTATACACCAAAAAAATACGGTATCTAAATCAAGTACACAAAGCTTGGGTAGCTATTTATCTGGGATGGTCAAATTCCTTGATTAGGAATATATCCTTGACAGCAAGGTTGGCATTTGTTTTGAATAGCAGACATTATTTTAGACATTAAGTATCAAGTAATAAGAAAGCTTGCAGTACTTGCAGTAAGATATGCCCCCTAATTTTTTTCTTTACTTCACTTCAACTGAATTTGATTATTCTCATTTTCCTATAATTTAAAGAAGAATATTGCCATGAAGTTGATAAGAATGAGAAAGATATGTGCCTGTTTTTTTATATGAAGAAGGCAAAAGTAATTTTGAATTCTAAAATTTCCTAGTGTTTACTTAAATACTGGATGTTCTAATTGATATTCTAATAATTACATGATCTGGGGGAGTGGGGAAGAGCTAATGTTCAGGAAAAAAGAATGTAGAATTTCTAAGATACACAGAACTGTCATGTATCATCCAATTCATTTTGAATAGAATCTCTTATCCTGGGCAATGTAAACTGGCATACTGAGATCTAGTTTGAATGACAATAAACCTTAATTCCCCTGTTGGAGACGTACACTAGGCAGCAAAAGGGAGCCAATTGGCACTATAGGGGTTTTATAACAAAGGATAAGCTATGCTGTGCTGTAATTCATAAGTATCTTGTGTGTTCCAAGTGCTATATTAATACAAGGGGATTTGCTTTATAGTAGGACATGTAGTGAGGGAGACACTAAAGTTTACTACTATGGAAGCCTATGGAAACAGTTGTGGCTGTTTTTAAAAGGGTGCTGTACAAGGCAGATTGGCTTGCCTGGGGCTCCTTGGAGATGTTCACAATCATTTGATTTGAACCTTTGTTTTCCATTGCCCTGAAGCCACAGCATTTGCACTGGAACTTCACATTGCTATAATATAATGGTACATTTATTGACCAATGTTGAAACAGAAAACATGTCAGACTGGTACTTGATACATATCTGCAAATGATGTAAGTTAGTTTTCTGGAAATGCTGGTTAAGCTAGTTTACTGGTGGGTCATTAACTGCAAGGTCTGTTGGAACAAAGCACTAATGGAAATTAACCCAAACCTATTTTTGCGATATACTAAATATACGAAATATACTAAACCATAATGACTCTAGCCTGAAGAAGTTTTCAAGCTGCTCTAACAAGAAAGTAAATGCTTCTATATATCTAATTTCATAATCGTGCAGCACATAAAATGGTGATAGCTAGTAAGTACATGCAGAGAATTCAAAACAGAAAGAACTGGAAGATGGCCAGTAAGTTCTCTATGGAATTTGGTGAGACTTTAGAATAATGTGGAAGCCGCCTTCTTTCATTACAGGGGGGAAAAAACTTTTTTGGGAGGGGAGAGAAGAATTAAAACTTGAAAGGAAAACCAGAGTAGTTTTGATTTTACCTTTTTGATTTTGCTTTTAAATGTCAAAGAATCAGTCATAATAATTCTATGATGATATCACTACCAATGGTTGCATGTCCACTTGCTGTGGGTGTTTATCTCATTGTTGCATATATTCGGAGCCGGCACTAGACATATTGGTGCTTAGACAAAGTCATATTCTGGCACATATCTTTTCCCCACCCCACCCCTAATGGTTTGAGTCATCATCTAGTGTTGCTAGAATTTCAAAAATGTGTCCCTTAGCTTATCTTTTTCCTTGAGTTTTGGAGCTTTACACACAGGATTTTTATTTTTTTTTCTTTCCTTGCACATTTTACCCTATTTTCACAGTAATTAATTTTAATTACCTCAGCATTTTTGTCATATGGCAACAATTCTGAATATTGTATTTAACTTTAGAACAGGCGCATTAGCTCACAGTATATGCTGTGATTGCTTTTCACTTTTTTATATGTGTTTTTCTGAAGTCTTCCATTTTGGGAGACCTGTCTCCCCACCCCACAAATTTGCCACCCCTCAGATATTATGTACTTAAACCATTTCCAATGTTTTTACCAGTCCTTGCAATTCTGCAGACATTACAAAACAGTACAAAAGTAAGTTAATGAACAGTGGCTTTATTCCCCTGATAAATTCATAGTGTGACCTTAGGTTCTGTTCAAATTCTGTCAATAAAAATAGTCCTTTAATTTTTTACTTTTACTGCATATTAGAAATGAGGCATTCTTGACTCAGTCTTCTGGCAATAGAATCACAGATTTGTCTGTTTGGAAAACTTCACTAATTCCTGCTTCTGATGACAGCTGAACAGCATGCCCTTCAGTTGCTATGTGAACATAATAGTGTGATGATGGCATGTTAAAACTTCCTGTAGGTTTAAGCAGTGCATTCGGAGCATACAGGGCAATAGAACTGAAAAAAAAAGAAAAAAAAAAGAAATTAGCCCAGTGGTGGCTAACCTTTTTGGGCTCCCGTGCCGATAATTGCGTGCGCAGGCTTGTCTGCTCGTGCTCGCGTGCTATCACCCAGAAGGCAATGCGCACGGTCCCCCATGCCTCCTGCGCATGCACGCGCGACCCACACTGCGTGCTTCTGTGCAAGTGCGCGTGACCCACGCAACCCACACTGCGTGCTTCTGCGCATGCGTGCTTCTGTGCATGTGTGCATGACCCCCCCATACGCACATGCTTCTGTGCATGCATGAGTGTCTCCGCGCCACTGCACATGCACACTAGATACCCAACAATCAGCTGTCAAGCAGGCAATAGCTACGTGAGCGGGTGAGGCAGTAATGCCGGCAGTACTCACGTGGCGGCAGTAATGGCTCTGTGTGCAACTTCCAGCATGCGTGCCATAGGTTCACCACTAGCCTGTTGTTTTCCTCTGAAATATTTTCTGTGTTCATAAGGCATTCCATGTCACAAGCTCAACTTTTGTAATATTCAAGAACATTGGAAATAGTTTAAAAAAAAAAACTTGCAACAGTAGGACCTCATGCTTCCAAAAGAACAAGACTCAAAACTTTTGAAATTGTTTGATTTGGAAATTTGCATGATTTTTAGTGGGAATGGTAAAAATAAATCAGTCCATGTTCTGTTTTGCAATGAACAATGTTTCTATATAAACGTTTTTTAAAAAACAGGCAGAAGGAAAGTTTTGTACCAGCAGTTTTAATCACTGCTGTTTTCTGTTTTAATTCTTTGGCTTTTGAATTGTATTAAAATACCTTAACATCATTTCTAAAATGGAATATATTCAGCTCTTCAGTTACCCTTCTGCCACACTGGTGAATGCAGACTTTCTTTCTAAGTCTCCAAATGTTTCATTTTGAAAGCATTATTTTAAAGTCTGTAGGTGTTCTATCTAGATCAAGTACAGTCATATATCTATTCTCCAGCATGCCGATTGGAGAATCCACACACATGGGTTGACACATGCCTTTCTGCCCAGAGACTGAGTCATCAATCTTTGCCATGCCTCTCCTCTAATGGCCAGGACCCCAGTTACGACTCAGTCTTGGTCCTATAGAGACGTGGTAAAGATTGGCTCAGAATTTGGTCGGAAGGCAGAGGAGGTTGGATTCTTCCAAGGAGACAGGTTTGCAGTGGACCTGGGTGATAGGCTTCCTAGTGAGGCTCCAAAATTTCATTAATTGCCCTGTCGACGCCGTGGCTTCTCCTGAACCACCACGGCATACGGGAATAGTTCCGTTACGTCCTTCCCCTCGCGTGTAGACTGGGAGATTTCCCGCCCGATGGGGGGTCCCCAAGTGATCCAGCCACTGCCATTAACAGCGTGCAGAATGCATGAAAAACGGCTCACCCAGTTAACTCCAGCAAAATTGAGGCCGCAGATTATTACAGCTGATTGAGGAATTCGGCGTTTCCAGCCAATTAAACCTTGTCAAAGTGCATTTCAGCACCATTTTTGCTGTGACCGTGTTTGGGTGAGTGTGCAGGCTACCCTAGTCATCTGGTCTTGCTGCCACCAGCAGCAGCCCCAAAGAGGATTGGAAAAGACCTGGGCTTCACAATGCCACTAGTGACTTTGTTGGTCAGAGGACTGAAAATGTAGCATCTTCCTCCCAGGGCAGTGTTAATCGGAGCCTAAAGCTGACAAGATGGCTGAACAGCCAGAAGATAGCTTGGAACTTCAACATTCCAACAAATCATCTAAGCATGGCTCCAGGAAGGCTAGATCTGCTAGCAAGGATGAAGCAGACAAAATCAAAGCAAAGGCTGTTTATTCAAGGAGGTCATCCAGAGCTGAGGAAAAAGATGCCAATAGGAGACAAAAGGCTCTGGAGAAACAGATCTATAGAGCAGAAAGAAAGGCTGAACAAAAGAGATATTCTGTCTCACTTCAGTCAGAGGCAGCCATTTCCCACCCTCAGCAGCTGCAGCTGTTAATTCAAACAATCTCTGCAGTTCCAATGGCATGGTCACCAGAGGGCAAAAGTGAGCAAGTCTTATTCCCTCTAGCAGCAGAGGAATTTCAAAAGGAAACTTCCCTTTGCTTGTATGGCATCTGACCTTGCCGAGTCTCAGCTCAGGGATAGAACCCAGGTTCCAGAGGCCACTTTTACCCCTACTGCAGCGGGGGTCCACTCAGTAGATAAACTTGGACCCAAACTATCTGAGGAAATTAAGGCCCTGATTTCAAGCCATCTCACATGGCATGGCCTCCACCCTGCAGATGAGGAGCCATTCTCCTTCCTTGGACTCTGAGCCTCCAATGCAGGCCATCCATCCTTACCATTTCCCTACCGAGGCACCCAGACTTCAGGGATCAGTATCACCTGCCCATTCCTCTAGAAGTAGGGCATCAGTGCTAGAAGAGGAGGATCAGTGCTAGAAGAGGAGGATCAGAGGGAGCAGGAGTTTTCAGAGGACAAAGACTTGTCCCTGGATCCCCCTCCATTTACTGGCTTATTCAGCCCTGCGCTCTTTAAATCATTGCTACACAAAGCCAGAACCATGGCCCACCTAGTCTCAGAGTCTCAGACTCCAGCAGAGCCATTGGATAACCAGGGCCCAAATAATGTGGTCTTCTCAGAACCCACTATAATGCAGCAGGACATTCCTTGCCCTAAGCTGTTCCTCAATGTGGTCCAGAGACAATGGGTACAGTCCGGGGGGAAACGATAAAAAAAATCTTTAATATGGCTCCTCTCCTCTCTGAGGCACTTGAGCTCCCTACAGTAGATGATCCATTGGCCTCCCTTGTCTCTTCCTCAACTGTGTCTGGAGACATAGCAGAGACCTTGAAAGCCGAAATAGGAAGGTGGAATTAAATTTCTGCAGGACCCATCAGACAAATGCATGGGCAGTTAAGGCGGCTATGGCCTCTTCCTTCTTTGCCAGAACCTCCTTACTCTGGCTTCACCAGTTACAGGCAAGAATCCCACCAAAGGAAATTCAGATGCACCAGGATAATAACAAGCTGGTGGCAGCCGCTGAATTCACAGCTGATTCATCCTTAAACACAGCCCATTTTTCCTCCAGGGCTCTCACCTCCAGGGGTCTCGCCTCATATCTTGCCGCTTGTTATGGCTTCGCTAATGGCAAGCAGATGCTAGGACAAAGTGGAGGCTTGCCTCTGCTCCCTATAAGGGAACCTCCCTATTTGGGGATGCCTTAAACCCCTTCCTTGTTGAGAACAAGGAAAAATGCAAGGTCTTGTCTTCCCTGACCAGACATGCAGATAGACGGGCCTCACCTTATGCCCACAGGCAGTCCTTTCAGTCGACGGACTCTGGATCGGACTTTAATCAATTCCATGTCCCAGGAGCACCAGGACAGCATCAAGTCCTTGGTGAACCAAATCCAAGTGGAATGAACCGTTCCCTTGGCAGTGCTTTCTCAACTCCTCGGAAAAATGGTATCATGCATAGCTATAGTTCCTTGGGTTCAGCTACACTCCAGAACCTTGCAATGGTTTCTGTTACCATGCCAGAGGTCAAGAGACAGTACCTCCAATATCAGGGTTTGGTTGCCAATAGAAACACTCAGGTCCCTCAGACGGTGGGTTTCCCCAGCAATGATCAAGGTGCCCAACCATCTGACCTTGACCTCAGATGCCAGCCTCTTCGGCTGGGGTGCCCATCTCCAGTCCCAGTTGGCACAAGGACAATGGTCCCAGGCGGACCTGAAAAACAACATAAACTGGCTGGAGCTTCGAGCAATCCACCTGGCTCTACACCAGTTCCAGAGTACTATATCAGGACAACATATACTAATCCTGATGGACAATGTGGCTGCCAAAGCACATGTCAACCGACAAGGGGGTACCCATTCCAGGTCCCTCGTGTGCAAGGTGGAAAAACTGGGACTCTGGGCAGAAGCTCACCTGCTGTCCATCAAGGCAGAGCACATCTTGAGAGTGACAAACACACAGGCAGATTACCTGAGCAGGACCAAGATGGACTACTCTGAGTGGCGCCTGCACCCAGACCTCTTCAGGGAACTGTTCCAGAGATTTGGCTATCCTGTGCTAGACTTGTTCATTACCCCATCAAACTCGCAACTGCCAAGATTTTTTTTCCAGATTTCTGACACCGGAAGCAGAAGGGGTCAACGCCCTTTGCAGCCCATGGCCCAAGGGCCTATTATATGCATTCCCTACTCTTCCCCTCATTCCAGAAGGTTCTACTAGAAAGAGTGGAAATCCTGCTACTCGCTCCCCATTGGCCCAGATGGCCATGGTACACAGACCTGATGAGCCTGTCAGTGTCCCATCCTTGGAGAATTCCTCAGGAATGGATCTCCCTCAGCCAGGGTGTCTTGGAACATCTGGAGCCTCAGTAGCTCCACTTAACTGTTTGGCACTTGAGAGGAGACTGCTGAGGAAGGACAGTTTTTCAAGGCGGGTGATACAGACGATTCAGGCTTCCAGGAGACCTTCCACTAATAGAATTTATGACTCTACCCAGAAGGCAAGTGGTGTGCCAGATGGCATAGACCCCACTGTGGTATCTATCCCACAGATCCTGGGCTTTTTACAGGAGGGTCTGGATAAGGGGTTATCCCCTAGCACTATTCGCAGACAGGTGGAGGCCTTGTCCAAAGTGCTGAATTATGGAGACTTGGACTCCCTTGCCCACCATCCAGTGGTGCGTAACTTCATCAGAGTTGCAGTCAATTTAAAACCACCTGTGGTCCACAGGTATCCCACCTGGGACCTACCAAAATTTTACAGGCCCTCACCTCGGCACCTTTTGAGCCACTTTGTACTACTAGTCTGCGTTATCTGACATTCAAAGTCGCCTTCTTAGTGGCCATCACCTTGCCCAGGTGAATATCGGAACTGGAAGCTCTCTCTGTCAGAGATGACCTTTGCATTTTTCATATGAACAGGGTGGTTCTATGCCTGGACTTCATCCCCAAAGTACTCCTGGTTCCATAGAGCCCAGGAAATAGTGCTACCAGACTTCTGTCCTGCTGCATCCCACGACCTGGAACATGGGTGGCACACTCTGGACATAAGGAGGGCGCTCCACAGATATATCAAGTGCACATCATCTCATAGAACAGAAGCCCTGTTCGTCTCCTTTCAACCATCTTCCATGGGTACCAAGGTCACATCATCGACCATAGGCTGTTGGATAAGGGTGTGAGGCCTACGAGACTCAGGCTCTTCCCGTACCCAGACAAGTAACCGCCATTCAACAAGAAGTTCAGCTACCACAGCTACGTGGTCAAAGCAGGCCTCTATTGAAGACATCTGCAGGGCAGCAACATGGTCCTCCCCGTCTCCCTCCGTATGGCACTACAAACTAGACACCTTCGCCTCGGCTGAGGTAGCCTTTGGCAGAAGGGTGCTGCAACAAGTGCATACAGATGGGGGTGTCACAGGATCAGACCGCTTCCTGCCCATAGGGACAGTCGGCTTTGGTATGTCCCGTGTGTGGATTCTCCAATTGGCATGCTGAAGAAGGGGCGTTGGCTTACCTGAGACACCCTTTCTCAGTATGACGATGGAGAATCTACTCCCACCCTAGCGACCATCTGATCCTGTGTCCAGGTGGGGCTGAACCAACACCATAAGACAGTTCATCAGGTGGTTGCGCCTTCATCATAACTGGGGTCCTGGCCATTGGAGGAGAGGCGTGGCAAAGATTGATGACTCAGTCTCTGGGCAGAAAGGCATGTGTCAACCCATGTGTGTGGATTCTCCATCGTTATGCTGAGAAAGGGCATCTCAGGTAAGCCAACACCCCTTTTAGTCTGTTTCTCTACTTCTTTTTTATCAACTACAGTACATCAATTGCATGTAGTCAATTGTTACTTCCATTGTGATTTAGACAAATTGTTTAGTTTTACTGCTTAGGAAAGTATTGAGGATTTTGAGAAGGATGATAAGGCTTTTGACCACTGAATTAGTGGTAGCTAGTGTAGAATTCTTATTTTTACTACATTTATACTTAAAATTAGCATTTTTTCTGCCTTTACTATGGTCAGATACAGTAGTTAAACCTGGCAGAACCAGACTTAGAAACCAAGGCTAAAGCTTATTAATGATTTTAATGTATTCTTTAAAATTAATGGGATGGAACTGGAACAAAAGGCAAAAAGAAAAATAAAGGACATGGAGTTCAGAATTATTCTAGATAAAAACACAATGATTCCTCAAGGCTTCAAAAGGAATCAGCAATACATTTCTAGGGTTACTGAAGTAGCAATAATTCTACTCCTGTGATGCTTAATTCAATGCCAGGTAATGATTTTGATGTATAACTCTTTAAAGTGTAGTGTAAGATTGAACCTTATATATTTTCAAAATTATCTCATCTACATTCTGCTTTGAGTCCTATGAATTTGGAGACCGCTGTTCAGTGCTGGAATTATCTGAGACCCAGTCATACAGAATAACAGGGCTGGAAGGGACCTTGAAGGTCTTCTAGTCCAACCCCCTGCCATATAGGAGAGACCATTCCAGACAAATGGCTGTCCAATTTCTTCTTAAAAACTTCCAGTGATGGAGCACCCACAAGCCGTTCCTCTGATTAATTGTTCTCACTGTCAGGAAATTTTTCCTTAGTGTTCTAGGTTGGATCTCTCTTTGATAAAAGTTTCCATCTATTACTTCTTATTTTTCCCTCAGGTACTTTGGAGAATAGGTTGTCCTCTCTTCTTTGTGATAGCCTGTCAAAGATTGGAAGATTGCTATCATGTCATGCTTAGTCCTTCTCTTTGTTAGATTAGACGTACCCAATTCCTGTAGCTGTTTTTCACATTTTAGCTTCCAGACCTCTAATCATCTTTGTTGCTCTTCTCTGTACTCTTCTCAGGATCTTTTTGTATCATGGTGACCAGAACTGGACACGGTATTCCAAGTGTGGTCTTAACAAGGCAGTATATATCCATACTGATTCTTAATGTAATCTTGATACCGTTCCTCTGCTCATGAATCTAAGGACTACATTGGCTTTTTTGGCAGCTGCAGCACAATGCTGGCTCGTACTTAAGTGGTTGTCCACTAGGGCAGGGGTCTCCAACCTTAGCAACTTTA
>AZIM01000512.1:243069-269078 GCA_000516915.1 Ophiophagus hannah | reverse complement strand
TTTTGGGGGGGGGGGGTACCACAAGGCCAGCCAGCCTAGTTCAGGAGCTCTTTGCAAAGAGGCAATGCAGGAAGTGGCTTCACACAGTGGGAAAGTGCCAGGATTGGCTCAGCTTCTCTTACATGTGGCTCCCTGAGCCAACCTGCAGCTGTTTCCCATTGGGTATAACCACTGTCTTCCCCATTGACTGGCACTCTTATTTTCACTGCACTACTGGGCAGTCATGGTAGTTCTTGGCTATGGAGACCATGAGGAAAAAGAACGAATGAACAAGAGGCGCCTGAGGTGAAAGCACAGCGGTTGCATTATGGAAGTGGCATGGCCAGCCAATGAAAAGTGTGAGGGGGGAAGGAGAGGAGGAGGAACACAGTGAAGGTCAGCTGGATACAGCAGAGTCGGTGGAGTGCGTGGCAGTGGGGCTTTGCGCTGGACTGGCTGGCTATGGCATGGAGCTTGAGGCTGGGATTGGGACTGAAGTAGAGGCCTGGGAGCTGTGGCAGATGGCTGAGACTGCTGAAGGCCCTGAGCCTCTAATTCAGCCTCAGCGCTAATGCTGCCAAGGGATGCCTCTGTGCAGGACATCAGAAAGGGCAGAAATGGGGTGAACTTAAGTAGGTGAAGGGAGCTGAAGTGCCTTTGTGGTCATAAGTATGGGTGAGCTACCAAATGCCCAAATTCTGATCACAGGACCACAGGGGTACTGCAAGTTTGGATGCCAGTTTATACGTCCTTTCACTCGGCACCATCATACCTTTGAACAGTTGCTGAATGAATGATAAGTCAAGGACTCCCAATGTACTAATTCAACCCATCCCCTGTTACTTGAAGCAAATTAGGAAGGGTTGTTATTTCAGCTATATGTTGCTATATAGTGCGATCTCTGTATCTAGCAAGTGATAACAAAATACTTTAGGAATCTCTGCTGAAATTTTTATAGGTTGTGGATTTTGTTCACATATTACCAGATTCTAAGATGTGGCATTCTCCATCATATTTATTTCTTTTTGTTTAGGAAATGACAAAAGTGTGCCAAGATTCTTGATTAGAGAAGTGGAATTTGAGAAAAAGGATCTAACTAGGCTCATGTTTTCGCCTGATCAAGAAAATCATCCATCAAAAGCACCAGTGAAGTATGGTGAACTGATTGTATTGGGGTAAGTACCTGGCACTGACATCAGAACTTCTAAAAGAGGAGTTTTAGTTAATCCCGCAGACCAAAGTTTTTTCTAGTTTTCCTTGTTGCCTTGCAATGTAATTCTTTGAAACATGGCAGTTCCTTGCCATGCAGCTTGTTTTGGCATCCTGATTTCAGACTGACATTAGCATCCGTCTGAAATGTCCCAACATTAGCGTCAGAGGCATCAAGGGTTAGATCATACCCGCATAGTCTTTTGAGTTGTATGTGATGCAGCCAAACATTTCTAAGCTTCATCAAATTTCACTAAGAGAAATTTGAGTGCAGGTTTTAAGTTTTTCCCCCATGAAATCATTAAGGCTTAACTTTAGAATGGCATTTATAACATTTGTATATTAGTATTTACAATAAATTGTTGCTAAACTAGTTGTCAGCACAGGAGATTTATTCTTAAAATAAAGGTAAAATAAAAGAGTGGTTCAATTTTCTCTGTGCTACAAATTATACAGAATATATAATGAATTAAAACAAATTGAAAATGATACGGCATTCCTATTACATTAGGCAAATATCTGATTTCTGCATTCATATACCTGATAAGTCTTAGGAATGCATAAAACTTAATATGTAGTAGATTTAACAAAACACTCATGTAAAGTATATAACTTGAAAAATCTTGATTTGTCCAGGGCTTTTTTTACAATAACATCACTGAATGCGAACCATCAAAACAATCTATTTCTGAGAAAGCTTTTTGCAAATATTTTATAATTTGGTTGCTAAATAGGAAATGTATAACTGCAATTCTGCAATACAAAGTGATGTATCATTTTCCTATTTGGCTCTTAAATCCATCTGAAGTAACCTCTGACATTTTGTAGTTTGTTATTTGCCTGGTTTTTTCTTTAGAGATATGTGTTCTTACAAACTTTGTGTTCTTTTAAGGGATTAAAAAGTATGATGTATATTGCAATAATATATTAAATATTTAGAAAGTTATACTTATTTCTAAAATATTCAGTTCTACAACATTATGGAATTATGTATAAATTAATTCAGAGCCTTTATCACCTAATAATCCTCCCATCTCTTCAATTCTTCCTGTGCTGTTTTCTACAGATATAATGGCTCCCTGCCAAATGGAGATAGAGGAAGAAGAAAAAGTAGGTTTGCTTTATTTAAAAGACCTAAAGCAAATGGGGTGAAACCTAGTACAGTGCATATTGCCTGTACACCTCAGGCAGCCAAGGTAAGCTTGATTAATGAGGTAGCAGACTTATATTTCTTGATCTACCACTGTAAATTAACAGCAATTTCTATCAATGAAATTGTGTGTGTGTGTGTGTGTGTGTGAAATTGTATGTGTTTTTTAAAGATGGCATCAGGCAGGCATTATGTTGAAGTTGATAGTAGATGGTTGTTTGGTCAGATGATGATGGATAAATGGATATATAATTGGTAAGTGCAGTGAGTTAATTGAAATTCTTGTTGTTTATCCTGCTTCATATTAAAGAACAGGCAGAGTTTACTCTTAGGAAAAGAGTACTCTCTGGGAAATTGTAGAGAGAACTAGGTCATCTAGTGCCTCACAGTCATCTTAACCCAGTGTTCCTCTACGTTAGCAACTTTAAGATGTCTTCCAGAAATCCACACATCTTAAAGTTGCTAAGGTTAAGAAGCACTGTCTACAGTTCTCTCGGTCCTTTCTGATGTTTGGGTTGATAGGTAAACCGTGAACTTCTGGAATGCTGATAGTAAGTAAGCCCATTTTTAACTGTTGATGGAGTAGGTATTGCATTTGAATTTCATTGTATCTTTCTGTTTATTGTGATTAAATTATGCCTAATTTCTGCCCATCTCTTTGCTTCCTTTTCTTCATGAGGAACAATTTAACTTTTGTTGAGTGTCATTTATCATACTGTTCAACCTCAAAAGCAGTGGTTAAACAGGTTAATCCATGGTTAAACTATGGTTTATTAAAATAGCTTCTTGTAATAAAGCAAACTTTAAGCAGTTTAGATTTTGCATGCCATGTTTAAACATCACAAGGGATGCCAGATTGCATGTGAAGAGAGAAGTCTGTAAGTCTTGAAGGCCAGTGTTGATAATAAATAATATATATCATGTCTGCAAACCAGAATAGTTCAGTATTAGAATTATTTCACATGTAGATAAGAAATAACCCCTGTTATAAAAAAATTCATATACATTAATACAATATGTAAATGTCATATTGGTTGTACTTGGGAGTAACTTTTGCATATAGTAGGGCTCATTTTTACTAGCTTTGGTTGCTGAAATGAGGGATGATTATTATTTTGGTTAGTGATGCTTAAACTAATAAATATTTGCTTCATATTTCTCATATAACTTTATTCCTTTATCTTAAGATTTGTTTCTTATTTATTTATCCTAAGTGTTTATGCCATCCTATAATCATAAAAGAGGCATGGATACTAATATATGGTATACTATAATGTGGCTCGAACAATATGAGTACAATAATAGTGGTAAAAGGAGAAGAAATTCTAGATAGGACAACTCTTCAAAGAAAAGCTCAGTGCCATTTGCTAAAGGAGAAGCCTTTACTGGCAAAAGACCCCTTCTTCTTACTGCATCTTTCAGACTATAAGCTTGAGCTCATAGTGGCAATGACCAGCTATAGATGAATCTGTGATGGCATCTGGCCAGCTATAGATGAGTCACAACATCTCTCACAGCCCAAGTCATACAGCTTTAAGCTGTCAGATCTGCTATAATCTGCTATAATAGCTCTTTCTCCACTTTGAGGGATTTCCATTGTCTTTGCTTCATCATAGCACTTTTTTTGTCCAATTAATGTATTGATCACCACATTTTAAAAAAGCTGTTTAACTTTAAAACTTCCTCTTTACCCCAGTGTGCTGAGAGGATGGGATGGAGGCAATGTTGACCCATCATGTTCAGGGCCTCATCTTTTTGTGCCTCATTTTTTTGTGACATTTGAATGCCCTGAGGATCTTAATCATTCAGTGTGTCTAGGCCAACATATGGCTAACAGTAGCCATGACTAATGGGCTTATCTCAAAGCAACATATGTTCTGTTGTGAAAGATTAAATGAGACCAGTTGGGACTGTTTTCTTGAATATATCAGTCATGCATTTTAAAAAAAGTTTCTCTACAGTTCATTGTTTTGAAGTGACACACCTGCATGTAATTAGCATCAGTAGGTCAGAGTTTCAGTAAGCTCAACAGGAGGCCCGTAATACTAATTTCAAATGCAAGCTTTGCATATGTCTCTGGTCTGGGAAATAATGAAGGGTCTTTATAGGAGCTTCTGAAAGAGCTGGGACTATGAGCACGAGAGTACATATAAATTGCATGCAAATTGTTTGTGATCTTTTTTCCTTTGTTTATGTCACAGAGTTGTATTTGGAGATAGTACAGCCATAGCATTTCCCCCATTGTTGAATAAAATATGCTCATTGTAATTTATTTCATGAGGACTGTTTTACTTGGAGTCTGAATCCTGATAACCTTCATTGGTTTTCCTCAATTTGGTGCCTTCCAGCTATTGGCATAAACTAGTACAGTATATATAGGTTGTTCGAGCTGTATAAGGAATTTGGTACATGAGAATTGCACCCATTGTAAATTTCTCTATGATTTGCAAATATGAACCTTCCTTGGATGGTAAAACATGGGTTTGGTGTGATGTATGAATTAGGATGGACTTCTCAAAATACCATGGTGATTCAAAATGAGCAAAATGAAGGCTTATAATACAGAAGTCTGAACTCAGTATGCTTTGGGCTGTCAATACTATTAACTTCAAAATAACCGATATGTGCCTGACTTGCCAGAAGTGGGTGGGAACCAAAAACTAATAGTAATTTGGATAGATAGCAAACCTGTCTATTTGAAACCCTATAGTATGCCAGTCATGGGGTAGATATAAAGCATGCAAGCAACCTAAAGTAAAGAGCTATGACCTTATCAGCCATTGTATGAACCTTTGCTATTTACATATTGCTTCCTTCTCTCACATAGAACATACCTCTCACAAATAGAACATATCTAATAAGATGGCATCAAATCAATGTAATCATGCATTAAATTCCGTGTTAATAAATACAAGTATGAAAACCTCAATTGATTTCTGTAAGGCATTTGAGCCTTATCTATGTTTTTGTCCTGAAATAGGTGTAGTATTCCTACTTAACATAAAGTTACCCAGATACACTGATTTAACAAGACCAAACTATACAATATGCACAATAAGGAATAAATGAGTGAACTTACAGTCTGAGGCCAGAAAATAAAAGTTAAGAGAACCATATACAATCTGACAATACAACAAAATAACATTAAGTCAGTTACTTCAGTTATTGGGTCTGAACAGAGTGAAAAATGTAGCTATTGCATTGTTTCAGGACATTTATCATTTAGGAAAAATTATAAATACCATGCCTCTGAAGAGCCTGGGGTCTTTCTATTATGAGCTGGAATTTCTTGTAAAATCTACAACTCAGAAAGATATCTTCTAAAGTTTCAATTTCACAAAGGCACAGGGAATAGAGTAAGGGAGGAAATGAGTAGGTAAATATATATTATTCAAGTCTCCTTTGTAATGAATAATGTCACAGCTAGTGGCCACGTGGCGGGAGTGAGAGTGATGTTAGTCATATTGCAGGGCATCAATTTGTGAGTGACTGGTTCACAGCATGAGAATAGGGAGGGACCAACATATTTAGGTTAGATGGCATTAGTAACAACCATAACATGCTTAGTTAGCAGAATTGCTCAGAAGAACAACTGCCTTTATGATGGAAAAGTGGGGGAGAGAGTCATGCAAAGAATTACTGGTTTTGTTGCATTACAAAAGTACAGCTACAAAAGCTGAGGGTTAGCTATGAAGATGCTCTTTAAAAGTTTTCTTCCAAGAAACTGTCACAACTCCCTGATTGTGCATGTTCTTAAATATCACAGTTGGAAATATATATCATAGGATTTTTATAGTAATTATAGGGTTTTATTTTATTTTATTGACTAAAATAATATAACTAGGGGAAGTAGATCAAATGGGAGTAAATTTTCCATGTCGAATCATGAATTATTTCACCTAGTAGGATTGTACTCTAGTGTAAAGTTTTACTAATCAATATATTTTATGGTTTTACATTGCTGAAATATCCCCTTTTTTCCCTTTTTACTAGGCAATAAGTAACAAGGACCAGCACAGCATTTCTTATACCTTGTCTCGAGTGCAAACAGTGGTGGTTGAGTATACCCATGACAGCAACACTGATATGTTTCAGGTATTGTATGTAAAGTATTCATGTGCTGGGAACGACATAAATTAATGATGAATAATATGGATAAAATTGCATAAATGTATGTTAGAAACATAATATTGTGGTTGTACTAATAGAAAGTAAAGTTTTACTGTACACTGGTAAAACTTCCAAAACTCTATTCCCTGAACTAAAGATCTGTGAATTTAAGGTTAGAGATGGCTAGTAGAAACAGGAAGGAAGTACTTCCTGTTCATTTTTATTACAAACATCCATTTGGTAAACATTTTCTGAGAACTCTGTTTTGATCTTGTTTGTCTACAGTCAGTCTATGTCTGCTGTTAAGTTACTCAATTCACAGTAAATTTTAGCCCCGCAACTTGCTGCCTAAATATATATAGGTTGTCTATTTTAAAAAAAATACTAGCTTTTAAATGATAGACTTTTGTTCTAGTTGGATAAAACATATCTGATCAAAATTAGATTAATATTTTTCACATAATATATTCACATAATATACTCCTCATGCATATTATTTCTTTTGGATTCTTTATTACATGCTTTCTGGGAATTCTCTTTCTAGTTCTCGTGTGTGCGTGTGTGTGTGTGTGTAAAATACTTTCCCACATATTGCAGTTTACATTTAAGCAAACAGTCTTTGAAAATCAGTTTCCAGAAAAATAGGTATGTTTTAGTAAAGTATAAAGTCATCTTAGATTGTACTATCATGGCAAGAATCTGCAGAGATTGTTAATTTTGTCAGCTATGAAGGCCCTCAATATAAGGATAAGTTATTTAGGAATTAGCTACTTACTAACTCCATTTAACTACTTAATGTTATAAACACATTTTCTTGTGCTCAGTGTTTTAGTTTTGAAGTATACTGCTGCATTAGAAACTTAGCAGGATATACCATGTAAAGTACAAACTGGTAAACATTTTCCTGAAATCAGTCACTTCAGCCTTCAAAATATTCATCTATTCCCAGGATTTTTTTAAAAAAAAACCTTGCATATAGAATAGTGCCATATCAAAAAGAGGCATTTACTTAGCTTTACTTTACTTAGCATAGTCATTTTTTTATGTGTAAGAAACTTGAGCAATGTAAGCAAGTCATGTAACATAACCCAAAGCAATATATTTATTAAAAACAAATACCCACTTTGGATCTTTTTGAGTGCATTGCTGAGGCTATGCAAGTACGAGCTGAATTTTATAGCAGAGAACATAACCAAAGCTTCACTGCGTCTTCGAAGAGGAATGTGAGAGAAGCAAACAAGTGAAACATTTCAGTCTTGGTTCTTCCAAACCAGATCAAGAGTTGGAAGCTCTTAACTCTTAATGCTTTTTAATAGGGCAGGTATAAGTACCAACTTAAATGCTTTGGAATGGAAAGGAAGAGAAAGATGATGCAAATCCAGTGAGAATTATAAAAGCAATTCTTAGAATGTTTTGGTTGAATACTTCCAGCTACTTCTTTGTGATTGTGAAAGTGAAAGGCAACAGTTTACAAAGAGTGTAGCTGTAATTGTGAATTATAAAAAAAGTCCCCTTGTTTCTTTCAAGTTATTAAGTAATTAAGTTAGACTACTTAGACAACTTACAGATAGTCCTTGGCTTACTACAGTTCATTTAGTGTCCATTCAAAGTTACAGCACTGAAAAAGGTGACATGACCTTTTTTTCAGTTACAGCCTTTGTAGCATCCCCACGATCATGTAATCAGAATTCAGATGCTTAGCAGCTGGCTCATACTTATTGCTTTATCCCAAGGTCATGTGATCACCTTTTGCAACCTTTGGACAAGCAAAGCCAATGAGGAAGCCAGATTTCACTTAACAATCTGGTTACTAACTTATCAATTGCAGTGATTCACTTAACAACCGTGGCAAGAAAGGTCATAAAATGGTCACTTAAATGTTTCATTTAACAACATAAATTTTGAGCTCAATTGTGGTTGTAAGTCAACTGTGTTGGCAACAACACTAACAATGGAATAAGGACACAAATATCTTTGTAACACACAAGAACTGAATCAACTGCACTAAAATAAGTTCTGCTTTGCTTCATTCTTGTGTTGTCTCTTTGAAGGCAATGGTTTGGTTTTGGAGTGAAAAGTGCCAGTTCCTTTACCACATGAAGTTTTTCTGAGTTTAGCCCAAAACAATAAGCTTTTGTTCGGCTATTGTTTTCATTCAGAAAGGCTGCATTTACCTTGCATTATATAGTCTACATATGTTCTGTCTGTATACTATCCAAAGAATAGTGGTGCAATTAGGTAATTTTAATTTTAAATTCCAGATATATTGAATGTAGATGGTGCCTTAGGCCAAAAATTGACAAACACAGATTCAAAGACCACATGTAGTTCTCAACTCTTTTGAGTAGGGCCTAAACCAGATTAAAATACATTTGGGCAATATTTAACAAAATAAAACAAAAATAAAGCATAGTTAATATTATATTTTAAAACTAAATAATAATAAATTTAGTCACCAACCACCATAAAACTTTTATATAAAGTCCACTTAGAGTTCTGCACAAGTTTGTTGTCTCAGTTTAGCTGGAGCAGTGAGGATTGCTTGCTGCTACCACAGCACAAATGACCCAAAGCTCCATGGGATCAGAGTTCCCTCTCAGTGGTGCTGTTGAAGTTAAACTAGACTGTGAGCTTGTGTTTTTTCACCCTAGGACAGCAGGCAGGAAGTCCTGTAATGGTAACTGACTTGCTGTGGACCTGCCTTTCCAAAACAGGTTGGATTATGTGTTCTCTTGATGCTTTCTGAACTTCTTTTCCTTCTACTTGCAAAAAAAAAAAATCTTTCCAAAACTGGTAAAGTGTGCTTCTGAGTGCAATTCAAGGTGCTGGTAGTTACCTTTATGGCTGGGGACCAGGTTACTTACCAGACAATCTCTCTCTCAGGTTGTTTCTGCCCATTCCACCTGGTCCAGCAGAGGGGCATGAGTGTCAGCTGACATGGCCCAGGAAGAGGGCTTTTTGTGCTGTGACACCAGCCCTATAGGATCATCATTCCACTTGAGATTAAGTTAGCCCTGACCCTTCTGTCCTTTCATGAAGGGCCTAAAAACTTGGCACAGCCTCTTGGCTTTGCTGATGGTTATTTATGAAGCTTGGCTACTATGTTTTTATTTTTGTTTTATCTTATGTTTGTTACTGTTTTTATCTACTTGATTGCAAACTTGCCAGGTTGCTTCTGTGAGATAGGCATCTATAGAAAACAAATAATAAAACCAGTTGAATTCATTTCCCTCCCCTGTCCAGAAAAAAAAAAATGATTTTCCCTACTGCCTCCAAAACAGATTGAAATTTATTTTTCTCCAGCTTCCAATAAAGGCTTAATTAATATCTATTGAGCTTCAGTCTGTGTATGACCGCAATTGTTATCCACTTTATTTAAAAAAATAAACTTTATATAATTTCAGAATACATGCAGAGAAGAATGAGGGAAATGAAAGAGAGGGGGTGATCTAAATGCTTTTTATGTAATGCCTTGCTTTCTTTTTTTCTAATATTTTCTTGTCTTGTGATACCACATTCAAGGAAAGAAAGACATTTAAATGTTTACAAAATATTGATTGCAATGAGTTTATAGTATAGTCTTTAAATATGTATGTGTGGAGTTGGTGTAGTGGTTAAAGTATCAGACTAGAAACCAGAAGATGGTGAATTAAGTCCTGCCTTGGGCACAAAGCCAGCTGGGTGACCTTGAGGCAATCAATTCTCTTACCAGTAGAGGGGAAAAAACCCTGCCAAGTCATTTCTGAAAATTGCTGCCAAGAAAAGTGGAGAGAACAGTTGCCGGGAGTCCAAAATTACTTGAAGAACACCTTCCAAGTGTCTACATGATGTGCTATTTCTAGTTTCTATACTTTAAGAAATACATAAATATCTATGTTGCATATATTTACTTAATTAAATCTGTAATTTACTCACATACTCATATTGTGGACAAATTTGTACTTGGTTTGAGAAAAGTTGCAAAAAAGAACCCCATTATTTTTCATGCACAGCATATCAGAAATTAGAGCAGGGGTGTCAAACTCAAGGCCAGCAGGCCGGCCTGGAAATATCAAGGGAACCAGCCCATGGTGCCTCTGGTGACTAAAATAGGCCACATGCCCCCCTCCCCAATGTGCCTCTATGGCTTCCTGCAGCACTCTGCTAGCTGAAAACAGGCCAAAAACGGGCCAAAAACAGGCCACACAGAGTGCTGCAGGAGGCCATGGAGGGCAAAAACAAAGCACGGGGGCTGCGCACGGACCCCCTGTGCCCCCGCATGGCCTGTTTTTGGCCCATTTTGGGCCTGTTTTAAATTTCTGCATTTTTTTAACTGGTTCTTAATGCTGAAATAACAGGTGTGTAGTTTTCAGAACATTGGATGTTTGCAGTATATGTGTATAAATGAAAGATTACATTTTGGTTTGATACAAATACCGGTACTTTATCATTACTTCAATAACCAAATCTAAATTCATTTTATTTTTGCTAGATTGGGAGATCAACAGAAAGTCCTATAGATTTTGTAGTGACAGATACTGTTCCTGGAAGCCAGAGCAACTCAGAGACTCAGTCTGTCCAAAGCACCATCTCAAGGTTTGCCTGCAGGATAATATGTGAACGAAATCCACCTTTCACAGCAAGAATATATGCTGCTGGCTTTGACTCCTCCAAAAATATCTTCTTAGGGGTAAGAAGCTTGTTTCCCTCTACTGCTCAAGGCAAATGAAAAAATTCAGTTTGCTTTCCAAACTTCAAATATTAATAACTACAAAGCAGTGTTTAGTCATTTGTTATCTCCCTCTAGGAAAAAGCTGCCAAGTGGAAAACACCTGATGGACAAATGGATGGATTAACCACAAACGGAGTCCTTGTTATGCATCCACGGAATGGGTTCACCGAAGACTCAAAGCCAGGGGTATGGAGAGAGATATCTGTATGTGGGAATGTGTTCAGTCTTCGCGAAACAAGATCTGCTCAGCAAAGGGGCAAAATGGTAAGTATGACCACACAAAACCTGACCGCACAAAACTAGATTAGTTTAAGTACTTGCTTCCAGATGCGATGAGAAGCCTTTTTCTTTATTGATTCAGTGCAGGAGTTGCAAACTACACTGAAGGGAATGGTTATCTAGGTTGGGAAGGGTTGCTTTCCCTTTTCTCTGTTGGCTTAGTGAGATTTGCATACATGGGAGGTGCATTGGGTTCTTGCTGGTTGTGCGGAGAAATGCCTGCCTTGGGCTGTGCAGGGACTGGCTTTAGCAGGCTTTCCCACTGTTTTTGGTGGTGGCAAGGAGGTAAATGGGATAGGTGCATCCAGCAAAATGGTGATGAAGGAAAAGAATGATCAATGAAGACAGTGGAATGCTTACTTGCAAAGAATCTCCAGAAGCCCTTCCTTTTGCTGACCAACTCCCTTCCAGGATCCCAGGAGCAGAGAGTTACAAGAAGGGTGTTGCTTTCCTGCATGGAGTATCAGGATTCCAGGCAAAGTTTGGGTAAGGGTGAGGGTTGGTAAGAAATACATTGGGGGATGAGAATTGCACCTTTGGCTCTTCCTGGCTTCTCTTCCCCTTCTCGTTTCTTCCTTGTGTATTGGAAGGTTGCCTGAATCAAGAAGCATAATTTACAGTTTCAATTTCATCTTTTAGCATGCTTTTGCTTTACCACAGCCTCCAGTTTTAGGCAATACCACCTTCCCAAACTAGATTATTGGTCATGTGAGTTTCTATTCCTCCTTGTGATGCTCCCTATGGCAGACTGGCTTTCATTGCATTGAACCAGAGCCTTGTATTAATTGGCACTATTCTGCCTTGACAGGCCGTATGGTCTCACTTTAACAGTGATGTGGAGCCCTGGGAGAATAGCGGCTTAAATATGAAAAGCTGGATTGCTGACAGATGTCCCATTTTGTCTGCTCAAGCCAGCAATAGGACTGAGTTCTCACAAGGCTCCACTTTTCATGCCTAAGGAGGAACAACTTTTGATCAATGTTATATGCTGCTATAATCACCTACTACTGTAGAATTCTGACAAATAAGGAATGGGGTAAGGAACCCATTGAGAACTAAACTGATAGCTGGAGAATTCACTACTATGAAATGAAGCTTATTAATTTCATTCATGAAGGGTCACTCCTGTAATTATTCCCTTACTCTCTTACGTACAAATCTCTGCAGGGAAGTTTCTAGTATTTCACTTATTTCAGTGCTGTTACTTGGATTCTCCACTATTAGACATGATAGTTAAGACATCCACTATTCATTTCTTACGTAAGAGACATATAAGAACAAAATAACTGGCTTTTTGAAATAAGTTTACTTTGATTTAGAACTCTGTATATTTCATGAATTCTATATTAATCTTCCAGGTTGAAAATGAAACCAACCAACTTCAGGATGGTTCACTGATTGATCTCTGTGGAGCCACACTTTTGTGGCGTACAGCAGAAGGACTTTCACGCACTCCAACAGTGAAACACCTGGAAGCTCTCAGGCAAGAAATCAATGCAGCCCGGCCTCAGTGCCCTGTGGGCTTTAACACATTAGCCTTTCCCAGCATGAAGCGGAAAGATGTTGTCGATGAAAAGCAACCGTGGGTTTATCTGAACTGTGGCCATGTGCATGGATATCATAACTGGGGGAATAAAGAAGAGAGAGATGGCAAGGATCGGGAATGTCCAATGTGCCGGTCTGTTGGTCCATATGTGCCTCTATGGCTTGGATGTGAAGCTGGATTTTATGTGGATGCAGGGCCTCCGACTCATGCATTCAGCCCATGTGGACATGTGTGCTCAGAAAAGACAACGGCCTACTGGTCTCAAATCCCTCTTCCTCATGGTACCCACACTTTTCATGCAGCATGTCCATTCTGTGCACATCAGCTTTCTGGTGAACAAGGCTACATAAGACTTATTTTCCAAGGACCTCTTGATTAATGTACACATGTTATTCAAGGACTGCATCTAAATGCATAAGCTAAGGAATTCTGATTTCAAATGAACTGTTGTCTTAAAATCTACTATATTTCTTCTCTGGGCTTTGACAGTTTACTTTGAGATGAAGAATATGTTTATTATTATTATTATTATTTCAGTGGTTAAGTTCCTCTGTAGATAATGAAAGAAGATAATGTAGAAAAGACTGGTGATGGGTAAGTAGGATAGATGGAAGGTAGTTCCAGACTCATATTTTTCTTCTTCTTTTGAGATGGAATTGATAAAATTATTTGCCTTCATTGTAATGTTTTGAATAACATGCCTTTAATATCTGAAAGATATCTCTTTTTTTGTAAGTACATATCTGAGGGTAAAAGTGATCAGATCCGAAGGACATATGTTTACAGCTTGGATGCAAACATGTAAAATAGAGCAATCTGTATATTAACTCCTTTTTCTATTTATCTTTACTATGAGTAATTAATCCTAGATGATTTGGATAGAGTAGCAGGGTAGTGTTGTTACATCCATTGATGGGATGTGTAGATTAGTTCTTGATGAGAAAAGTTAGAAGGGGAAATGGTAAAGGAGCTTTATTTTGTAAAAGTCTAGAATGCTATTGAGTTGATGGTTAAGCAGGAAGTTATAGAACCCAATCAAAGCATATTGCTTTTATATGCTTTTTAAAAATCCTTAATTGTACGTCAGATAATACAGATAAACACTTTGGTGTTTCTTTTTCTCTGTCTGATGGAAATGTAACACCTGGTCACATAACATTTACCAGATACTTGGAATATGCAATTTACCCTCAATGAAGTTATTTTCTTCCTCTGTGTTAAATATTCTGTGTTTGTTTTGCTTTTAGTTTTTGTTTTGCCTTTTTTCCACTCAGAAGGGTTTATGTTTATTTAAATAATAAAAAAAATAACCAAGGCATCTGAGGTTGGTTTTTTTTCTGCAATATTAGGAAAAGGGATATATGTAGTCAGCTTCTATACGTTATATTGGTAGCTGACCAATGTAATATATATTTGATGATATATTGCAAACTTCCTAAAGTCGTGGGATTAGAATGATAATAAAATATAAAGGTAGGTACAGATTAGAATAGACTTAACAGACAAAAATACATGTTTTCATTGCAAACATTATTGAATTTTATGTTTTTATATATATTGGCAGCTCTGAGAGACTTTTCTAGCATTATCCATAGAACAAAAAAATAAGACACTGGGATGATAACAGTCTTCATTTTCTTCCAAATGTAACAGTGAAATACAGAGATATACAGAAATACAGAGGTAGGTTCTCACTGCTGATTCCCCTCCTGTCTCCCCGTGCAATCTGTGCTGAAAGCAGGTTGAAAAAAATTAAGTGTACGAGTAACAAAGTTCTCTGGTGCCCTCCAGATACACTGCTGACCATCTGTATTCAGCTAAACTGTTGGACTCTTACAGTCAAACACATTGGAAAGCAAGGTTAGAGAAAATTTTGCCACATTAGCACAATTGAATGCAAGCTGATTCAGAAGCAAGTTGTATTCTGTTCAGTGGGTCTGACTCCAGGTGAGAAAGTGACATTTAAAAAAAAAAAGATGCATTCAGTTTATGACATTTTCCATCAGATTATAATGCAGGCAAGTCCAACCCACGGGCTGCTTGCAGCCCCACAAGATTGTAAACATTTAACATATGATTTTAACAATATTTGCATATGTTAACTATCTTATATATTTTATATGTGGCTCAAGACTATTTTTCTTCACTCAATGTGGCCCAGGCAATCAATCCAAAAGGTTGGACTACCATGTTATAATATATACATTTTAAGCCAATGCAGCACTAGTAAGGTATCAGGAGCTGCTTCCCCATCACTTTTTTGCTGTTTCCTTGTTGAATAATCCCAATATTCACATGATTAAAGAAACAGAAGCCATTACGTTATACATAAATGACCAATAGCAGTGAAACTCTATCAGAATATTTTTTTTTTATTCTATTATTCACTAATTCTAAGATTGAAGCCTACAAACAGAAAATAAGAGCAGGCAACAATGGCAGCTGTATAAGGCAGATGCTAGGTGAATTCCTGTAAATAGGGAAGTCTTAGAATAGAGGACATAGATAAATAAGGTTCAGATGAACAAGAATATGAGGTTTCTTGAATTTTCCTTTTCACAAGACTGGTTATTATGCCAGCAGAATAAAAATTACAGGCTTATTTGCTTAATGTCTGTCCTATTTAAATAATTGGAAAGCAATATTAACACCAAAATTATGGAATACTTTGAGAGACATGGATATATATGCCCTGCTGAAGAATAAACTACATTGCTTCTACTGGTATAAAAGGAAGCAAAAATCCTTTTCATACCTGAATTCCAAACCCTGTAATAAAGTTAAATACAAAGCTGAACATAACAGAACATAATGGAAAATATCCAATATTAGGAATGGGGCTTCTTAGTTCCCTTTCTGGAGATTTACACCTTAACTACTTTAACCCTCACTCAAACCTAGTAATAGCTTTGTGCTCTTGAACTGATTGTCAGTTTTCTTTGAACAATTCTGCCTATGCAATTAAAACGAGTCAAATTATTGCTTTTCAGTAGCCCACATTCTAGCTTCTAGCACAAGCTTTTGTTTTAGTCCTAATAATAATTTTAAAAAGCAAAGGTTTGAGTCATAATGCATGACTAGCATTTAAGGTGTGGTTAGAAACTTCTGTCAAGCAGCTTTGCAAGCAGCTTAGCAAAAATCCGCCTGCGTTTAAACAAAAACAATTAGAATTTCTAAGGTACTTAAAAATAATTTTTCATAAGAGCACTTCAGAATATTGGTTAAAAGTTCAATTATTTTAGCACACATTTTTAAGTGAATATTACATATCAGCATATTACATATGCATGTAGGACACATAAAACTATAGCTATTTAGATACAGTTATTATTTACTGATTAGCCTTTAGGCCATATCAATATACAAGGTTCAAACACCTATTACCAATAAAATCCTATACAAACAATTTAAAATCAGAGTAGGGTAAAATACTTTAATACATAAATAGAATAAAATGACTTAAAATTATATTTTTTATCACTCCTACAGTCTACCCCAATCAGGCTCACATGCCGATCTCAGTCAGACCATTTAGGTACAGTTGCATTTCACTTTCGTATTTTCATTTATTCTAGTTCAATCAGAATTTTCAAGACTGTTTTCCTTAAAATGTGAACACTTAAGTTGTCTTCAGAATTTGCCTAGTTTTGACATGGCTACTGATAAGAAATAGAAATAAGAGCTCCTCACAAAGGATAGAGCCCAGACAATTTAGGTATTGAATTATTTTTCTAATAACTTTAACACTGTAAGAAAAGATAAAAATGGAGAGCATTTTCCAATAATACAACTAGAAGCTTCTGGCCAAAAGTACTGAGTAAACAATGGAAACCAAGATGAATATTTCTGGAGATTTTTCTTTCCCCTGTAAAAGATCAGCCATATTAAAAGTATACTGCAAATAAGGGGCAGAATCTCAACATATTGCACACCTATGTGAATAATTGTCCAGAAAGGAGAAATTCTTTTCCACCACTACCCCAACATTGGAAAAAGTAAAAAGGGCAATGTCATTGCTGACATCATGGAAGTAATTGAAAATCCACAGTATTAGATATATATCCTATATGAACATGTTTAACAAGTCAAGGAAAGAATAGGAAGCAATAAGAATGCAATAAGGAGCATAAGAATATGAAAAGCTAGCCCAAATCAGAAGAAAGGAAGCCAAATCTGCAATCAAATATATCTCTTTTTTTTGTACCTCACTCAAATAATTTAAACCAACATTTAAAAAAAGTACAACAAAAGTAGCGAACTAATTAAAGGTATCTTGACTATCTTGACAACACATGTAAGGAAAGGATACCAAGAACAGTACAATTTTATGTGTGGTCTTCATTGAAGAAACCACAGGGCAAGGCAAATACCTTTGCTTGAATTGAATTTCAGGGGAAAAAAATCTAAAGAATGAAGGTTCCCAACTACTGTTTGCAGTCCCTGGAGGCCCATCTGATTGCACCACCAAAATTCAGCAGTGTGGTTTTCCATTAGAAATCAGTGTAATGTTTATAAACGATTTCTGTGTTGAATTTTTCTCAATACTTTTAATGAAAAAAATGTTCTGTTTACAATTATTTTTCTTCTAGTTGCCCTTAATTGTTTAGATTTTTTTTCTCCTTACTCATTCTATTTAATATCAAGGCTCTGCTTCCTATTTAATATCAAGGCTCTGACTTTGACCAGGGTAAAAAAAAAATTAAAATGTGGCCCAACACTACACTAAAATTGTACCTTCCTGTTCTAAGTCTTTGGGATAAAACCATCATCATCATCATCTACTTGGCTTGAATCCTTAACTTTTATGTGAAATTGCTGTGTTCAACAGCAGCAAAAATAAATTAGTCTAAATTCTGGTTTTTGAACTACAGAAGAGTTTTATTATTTATTATTTTGATGTTGAGTGGGTACTTACCCCTGAGCATTTCTAGTCTTGACTGTAAGATGAACCAGTCAAGTGTTTAATGTATGTAGAATGCATTCCCTTCTTATAACTGATAATTAAGGGAAAGGAGAAGTTCCATGTGTTTTAAAATACAGTATTGGACTGCCATCTGCTGACTTATATGAAGGTTGCTAGAGACCATATATTTTGTCTTTCAACCAAGTATGTTTTAAATAAAATACCGAGCTTTGACATAGATACCCTTTATTAGAATATAAAAATGATATATGCAAGAGGTTGACACACATTATGAACCAGTTTTGGTTTTGATTTGGTAACCCTTGAGAATTCTGTATAATTCCTGCTATGGAAATCAAATGGTGTAATTTCGCATAATTTTGACACAGGAAACACAAACTAGAGTGGAAAAGTTTCATTCATGTATTATGAATGAAATAGCTTACCTACGTGTTAAAATGTTTGACATGATGTCATCTAGGTTATTATGGGTGTGGCTGAAAGTATAAAATCCTTAAGTTGGTGATAGTTGCAGGTTGTGCTCTAGCAAATGGTAAGGCTGGAAGAACCAGTGATGTCTTCTGAGGAAAATGATGATTAAACATTCCAACTGAATGAAATCCAGGGGGGAAATGTTATACTGTTAGATGACACAAATGGATGGAAGGGTAAGAACAAGATGAAGAAGTGTAGTAAAAGTAATCAGATATTTTTTGAGACCCCAAAATTAAGAGAATTATGACTGTTGATGTAGAGATCTAGGTGATCTTTGGAAAGCTAGGCATAGGGAGCAATGGTGACATAAACAAAAGCATACTTTAAGCCTGGCAATATTGAAAGTGTAAGAAAGAAGCTTAGACTGACTTCTCCCTAATTCACTATAGTATAAGGTGAAGGGAGAGGACAATTCAGTCACTTTCAAGTTTCTGTTTACTATAGTCTATATATCAACAAAGTGTGATTCCAGTCAGATTTATGGAGTCTGTTTCTTGACCAGGACTATCTCATAGGTTAGCATCTCACAAGGGGAGTTATACTAAATGGGATATATAAGATAAAAGGTGCTTAGTGGAATGATGAAGTGAAATAGGATGTGGATAAGAAAGAAAGCATGTCGCAGAATGCTATCACAATGATAATGAAATAAAGCTATATTGTGCAAAATGTATGAAGATAAAAAGATTATTGCAAAGAATATGATCAAGAAGAACAAGGAGTTATTAAGACAAAGAAAATACAGAGTGATTTTGATGGAAATAAATGATTGTTTTGAAAGCCAATATAGAAAATAAATGAGCCTCCTGCAGACTGAATGGAATTAAAAACAAAGGTGATGACATCCTTTTCAATGAAATTTATGTAATAATAAGATGCCGAAGAAAGGACTGAATAAAGGAATTGAAATTAATCAGAATAAATGTTAGAAATTCAGTGTCCAAGAAAAAAAATGGACGACAAAGGAAGTAGTAAATGCTATGAAAATGTTTTTTAAAATATTAAGGAAATTATAGCATAACTGGAGAAATACTAAAATAAGAATGTAGTTCTTTTAGAGCAGAGGTGTCAAACTCATGTCGTCACTAAACTAGGCGTGGGGGTAGCCAGCATGCGACGCATCCGGCCTGTGGGCCAGGAGTTTGACAGCCCTGTTTTAAAGTGACTCTGTGATATTATCATATCTATATGTGTACTGATTGGAGAATACTATTATTGTTCCCTTATGCAAAAGAAACAAGCCTGAATACAAAAGCTACAGAATTAAGTATGCTTGTGTAGATAATTGGCAGAAATGTAACCGAAGAGATATGAGAGATATAAAAAGAGATATGACACATGAACAATATTTGTGAAATGCAGCATGTAGATTAGATGTTGTACTATTACCTTCAATTGGGAAAAGTATGAAGGAAAGAAAGAATGTTTATTTGTTGATTCAGAAGATGCACATGATCAAGCGAACAGGCTTGAATTACAAAATATTTTACACAAATATGGAGTTGAAATTTGGTTGCTAAATCTGGTGTAATATATAATTAAACTAAAGCATGCATGAGAGCAAATGGTTTAACAATGAGGCAGAAATAAAAATAAAAATGTATGATGTCCTCTTGGTTGCATAAGTTATTTATGGATAAATATGTAGAGAATATTTGTGGTGATGATAGAAGTGTATTGCTTGGGGGCATGAATGAATGTCTATATTTGTATGCAGATGATGCCATGTTGTTGGCTAAGAACCCAAATGATTTGCAGGGAACATTTGAAAGACTATAAGATGTAATTGAAAATTAGGGAAATGAATGTATTGAATACCAAGATAGCTATATTAAACAAGGAAAATTGAATGAATAATTACAATGTAGACAGACGGTTAAAAAAGAGAGCAACTAAACTGGTGTGTGTACCCTGGCAGACTATTCCCTAAAGATGGGGAATTAAATGGAGAATTTTTAAGATGTGCAAATAACGGTGGAAACACAGGGTGGTATGTAGTATCTTGCAGGGAAGCTTTTTTTTTAAAAGGAAAAAATAGATGTGTATAAAAGCATGCTTCTGCTCACCTTGTTTTATGAAAGTGTTACATAGGTACATCAGAGAAGCTTGGATGTGAAATGAGAAGATATAAGGTTAAGATATAGGTGTGCTGAATAACATGAACTGAATACAAAAGTGAATGACCAGTAGGAAAGGTGAGGTGGCTTGATGATATAACGAGAGATGAATGAGTTGAGGGGAAGAGAAAGTCATGGTTGGGTAGAATTGATGATATCCTGAAAACGAGAAAAGAGGTTGTGTTAAAAACAAAGGAAATAAACACACAAGCTTGCCCTTCTTGTGCTTCCATCATATCCATGAGTGTACATAATTGTCAGCCCTATTGAAGCCATATTGGAGCATCTTCAAGGCTACCAATAATGGTACAATCCATTAATCATTTAAAGACAGGTCTATACAATATCATCCTCTACTCATCTCTAGATCTTTTCCTGCTATGTGTCAAAAGTAATGTTTTCTGATTTGTGATTGTTAAAAGCAGTGCTCTTCTCTTCGCCTGTAGTGCCTCATTTTATTCTAGGCACACCCATCTGCAGCAATTAATTAATGTATGCTATGGCAAAAATTATTTTTCTCTTCTGGTTATAGGTTACTATTTAGGCCATGTCAAATGTTTCAACTTTCAATTTCCAAACATTAGGGGTGTTCAAAAGTTGTGCCATGTGTTGGAGATTGTAAATATATTTTGGTTACTTTAATATAATTTAGATGTGCTTGGCAAGTAACTACATAAATATCATAACTTTTTAACATTTTGTTTGTTTCATCCTATATGGTCATTTTATTCAGGTTAAATTAGTAAATCATCTAGAAGAATGAAAAATTGGGAGTTGGTTTGATTTGTTTACAAGTACATTAATGAAGGGAATTAATCTGGTAAAATCGACTAATGTTCTGCCTTTTTTCCCTTCCTGCCTAAGTGAAATGATAAAAAATGAGGTGTTTTCATTTTCATTTTTATTTACTGGTCCATTGGTGGAGCATCAGACAGGAAGTCATCAAATACAAGGAGGAGTCAACAAAGATGAGATCATACAAAAGGTCTATCAATGAAACCATATGTCCCCAAAGACTCACCAATAGGAAAGTGATTTGTATCTGGTTTCCCAGCATGAGTGGAAGGATAAAGAGGCAAAGGAATTCAATCAGGGATTGTGGTAAGAGTGGTCTGGATAGAACACAAGGCCATCAAAATGGCTAAAGAAGGAGGAAAGTGGTTTCTTAAACTGGCTTCATTTTCATCTAGTTTACACAGAGAATTTAAACAACTTAATGGTGCAATGCAGAGAAGCAGTGAATGATTTTGGAGTAAACTAATTTTAGTTCTTTTCTTTATTTCATGCCTTTAGTATCTTTGGCTTATTATTTCTTACTCATTTTCTGTACTCCACACAGCTTTGATTACACTGAAAAGAAATGGTTTAACTGAGTTTAAATCATAATTAAAATCAAATTATTGATTAGGAATACCACTGATAATAAAGATTTTTCCTTGTCAGAGTTAGGCAATCAAAAATTCCATATTACATGTCTAGAAAACATATTACAAAATTTGACAAAAAAACCCCATAAAGATCCAGTGGTTCAGCATTATTTAGTCTTAGTAAATCAAATCCTTCATTAAAAACAACTCTCCTGGATCACAGTTACATTACTGCTGCACCATAGCAGTCTCTAATAAATGCAAAAAATAAAAAAATAAGAGTAGTCACCTACCATCACAAGAGTACCTAACTTGAAGGTAATCCTCCTGTCCCTTATTTATAAATTGGCTCAATATATTTGGTTGAAAGTAAACCCAATGTATTTCATTGAAATTTAACTTCTTTCACATATGCAGCATTGTATCCTTAAATAACGGACAATAATATACGCATTTCTACTAATCTTTGATTATACCTCTAATATACTGACTTTGAAATTGCAACATAAAATCTGATTTAAAGTTCAACCAAGGAAATACAAGTAAAAGCCAACTACCCATTTTTGCAAGCCAATATTCTGATTTCTACTCCACAGTACTCAAATGAGATCTTCGCTGATTAAGTTTTGATGTGTTTTTGTTACCATCTGGTTAATCAAAGAATTTGGTTGCAGCATGCCAGATGGTGAGAACATAACCAATGTATCAATCTAAGCACATTCAGTAACAATTCACAACATTAACCAATATTTCATAATCAGTGGAGAATGGAGCCAAGCTTGCAAGACTAAGCATGTGAAAAGATTTACTTTGGTACTTACTTTGTTAGAAAAGTATTAATTTATATATTTTACTGCAAAGTTTATTATTTGGCCACATGTAATATTTGAGTTATCATTTCAGAATTCTAATACAAGCAACCTTAAAACAATTTGCTATCCTGGGTAAATTACTCAAAACTGTATAAAAGTGGTTTTCTTTGGGTAAGCATATAGATCCATTACTCAATCACAAGGACATTTAAATGGACTTAAACATATTTTACCCTTTGGAGTAAAAATGACTTTGATAAATGGATTGGAGAAATGAAAGAAAAAAATAGTAACACTATTCTAAAACACAGCCCCAAATATTATGGTAATTGCAGAAGGTGGCATTTTGGTAAAATTAAATCACTGCTGGTGGTAAACAGACCTTTTAACTTTGTTTTGTGTATCTGTGTGTGTGTGAGAGAGAGAGAGAGGAGGGGGGAGAGAGAGAATACTAATTTTAGTATTATGTCTATACTGTTGTTTCTGGAATCTTAAATGCTTTATTTTATTACTATTTTATACATATACACATACAATGCAGAACCACAATTTTATATTTATTGTATATTATTTCATAAATAAAAGTGTCCTTTTCCAAATACATTGGCAACTTCTCAGTTACATAAATAGTAGCTACTTATTATGTTTTCATTTTAAAGTATTTTAATTCAAATGAAACTATTTGCAATTATGCCCAAGCAGAAATGGAGTCTTACTATACTTTGAGAGCGCTTCTATGGAGCTGATAAAGGAGGGTGAATTACAAGGAGGAAGCAGAGTGGGGAGTAGAAATAAACAGCCCAACCTACTGGTTTTTTCCCCCCAAACAAGATTAATCGATTTGAATAGAATTCTTGCTTGTCAGGTCACAAAAGGTGATCACATGACTCTGGGACACTGCAACTGTCATACAGAAAATATTCTGACCCCTTCACTTTTGTCAGTTTGTTATGCTGCAGTCTGATTCTACAGTTGTTGAAATTCATTTTTCTCATTAATCTACACACAGTACCCCATAATGACAAAATAAAAACATAATTTTGGAAATGATTGTAAATTTGTTTTTTTAAAAAACCTGAAATATCACATTGGCATAAATATTCAGACCCTTTACAACAACACTTGAAACTTAGCTCAGGTGCCTCCCATTTCTCTTGATCATTGCTGACATGTTTCTACACCTTGAGTGGGATCGACCTGTGGTAAATTAAACTGATTGGACATTATTTGGAAAGGCACACATCTCTCTATAGAAGGCCTCACAGCTGACAGTGCATGCTATAGCATAGGGCTGTCAAACTGTTGGCCCGTGGGCCGGATGCATCACGCCCTGGCCATGCCCACGCCTGGTTTAGCAAAGGGGAAAAGAGTCCCGATACTCACGTGTCAACACCGTAACATGAGTTTGACATCCCTATATCCCCATCTATAGCAGAGCAAAAGCCATTAGGTAAAAGGAACTGCCTGCAGAGCTCAGAGACAGGATTATTGCAAGGCACAGATCTGGGGAAAGCTACAATAAAATTTCTGCTGGAATGAAAGTTCCCAAGAGCATAGTGGAAGAAGTTTGGCACCATCAGGACTCTTCAAAGTGCCTGATCAAAGTGAGCAATTGGGAGAAGGGCCTTAGTAAAAGTGGTGACCACTGATGATCACAGTGACTGAGCTCCTGAGATCCTGTGTGGAGATGGGACAAAGTTCCAGAAGGACAACCATCACTGCAGCCCTCCACCGATCTGGGCTTTATGGCAGATGGCTAGATGGAAGCCTCTCCTCATTTCAAAACACATGAAAGCCCACATGGAGTTTGCAATAAAGCATCTGAATGACTCTCAGACTGCAAGGAACACGATTCTCTGTCTGATCAAGATTGAACTGTTTGGCCTCAAATCTAAATGTTATATCTGAAGGAAACCAGGCACCACTCATCACTACCCAATATCATCCCAACAATGAAGCATAGTGATGGCAGCATCATGCTGAGGGGTGTTTTTCAGCAGCAAGGACTGGGAGACTGGTCAGGGTTGAGGGAAAGTGGAATAGAGCAAAGTACAGGGATATCCTCAATAAAAACCTGTTCCACAGCGCTCAGGACCTCAGACTGGGTCAGGGATGGTCATAAGGTTCACTTTCCAACATGACAACAATCCTAAGCACACAACGAAGAAACACAGGAGTGCCTTAGAGACAACTCTGTGAATGTCCTAGAGTGGCCCAGTCACAGCTCTGACTTGAACCTTATTGAACATCTCTGAAGGGACATGAAAATGGCTGTCCACCAACAGTTGCCATCCAACCCAACTGAGCTTGAGAGGATTTGCAAGGAAGAATGGCAGCAAATCCCCCAATCCAGGTGTGCAAAGCTTGTCATGTCATACCCCAAAAGGACTTGAGGCTGCAATTGCTGCCAAAGGTTCTTCAACAAAGTACTGAGTGAAGAGTCTGAATACTTATGCCAATGTGATATTTCAGTTTTTTCACATTTCTAAAATTCTGTTTTCAGTTGGACATTATGGGGTATTGTGCAGAGGTGGTATTCAGCAGGTTCTGNGTATCCTTCCCCTGCCAAGCCCACCAAGCCTCACTCACAGAACCGGTAGTAAAAAAAAATTGAATCTCACCACTGGTACTGTGTGTAGATTAATGAGAAAAAATAAATAAATTTCAACAATTGTAGAATCAGGCTGCAGCATAACAAAATTGACAAAAGTGAAAGGGGGGTATGAATACTTTCTGAATGCACTGTAAATATCCCAAGTGTCCAAAATTTGGTCACATGACAATGGGGATGGTCATAAGTGTGGGAAATGGTCATAAGTCACTTCTTTTAGTGCTATTTTAACTTCGAATGATCACTAAACAAATGGTTGTAAGTCGAGGATTACCTGTACCGTTGCCTTTGAAAGATAATTTAGTCCACAGGGTACACGAGCATGTTCCTCTAAGTCTTGAGCTATTATATTGCCAACAGAAACCAGTATGTTTTGGGCCCAATTCAAAGAGGGAGACTAGGAGGTTAGAAAAATATGCGATTTGAATAAAAAGACTTCCCCTCGCAAACCGAAGTAGACTAAGGTGACTCCAAGAGGGTGTATGACGCCAGCCTTTCCCTAGAGAGAAAACAAGGTTCTTCCACTTAAGAGGGGTAGGGAGGACATGATTTTCTCAGGCCGAACCCCGAAGTAGCTGCGCCAAGCGAATTCAAGCAAAATCAGGCTAAACCGAGGCGGGCTCATTCCCCGCTCAGGGAGAAAAGAGCCGCGGATGAGCCAAGAAGGGCAGCGCGGCTGGGGTCGGCCTTGAAGAGCTTCCCATCTCTGACCGCCACCGC